>LBNU01011089.1:100079-112457 GCA_014162995.1 Artemisia annua
AAAAAAAAAACTTTATCATTTCGGTGAGAAAGAGTCCTTTACGTAAGTTTGGTATATTAAAGTACTTAAAACGCGTTTAATTTCCAAAGAACATGTAAAGTTATTGGTAAATGGTGGTTAATATACAGTAAGCACATACTTCGTCGCACGGGTGTTTTGTGGCTTTGTGCTTTCATAGATGCCATATAGGGGATTATTTTGTTTAATAGAATAATATATGTTGAAGTATTATTGCCATGCCAACAAAGTAATCAGCTACTTGGCTTCCATTTTAGTAAGAAGGCTTGTGTGACGTCAAAGTATGTCCTTGTTGACCTATATTTAGCATTAGTTTCACAAATTTGTGTATTTTAGGCAAGCCCGAGGGCTCCAATGTAACTGAATTCGGTTGAGTCACTTTACAACACAATATGAGAGTTTGCTGCAACAATGGATGCATGTGATATATTGATAAAGATTATGTAAATCGGCATACATTTTTGTGAGGGTTGACTAGAAAGATAACACTTGTTATGCTTAAAACGACCAAAGATAATTCATGAAGAAACAATTAAAAATGCTAAGCGACAGTAGAAACATGAAAGTTTTATAACTGTCATTATTTTTGTTTTTCCCGATGACGTAGATGACGAGATGGGATGAGATACTGTCCCTCCCTGTACAAAACCCTTCAACTATGGAATTTGCGGCATGTGATCTTGTGTGGTCTAAAATAGAAGGTCATTGTGACAATATGGACAGACTTGCTTTGATCCCATTTCCTAGAGTTGATGACTTTGTTCGTGGTGAAGCTAACAACAAAGATTGCCCCACGAGATTTCATGTAGAAGCTAGGAGAACACGCTCCACTAAAGTGCCGTACAAGCCTAAAGTTGATGGTATTCTGCAATATATTCTGTAAGTTTCTCATCTTCCTTCTTGTTTGGACTTACGTTCTGTAATTGATTATCGGATTACTGCTTGAAACGGTAATAGCCCGCTTTTAGTTCGGTGTTTTTCTTTGGATGTGCTTCTGATAATCAAACGATCAACTCTTTAAGTTTTTGGAAAATTCGATTTGTTGAGAATTTACATGTAAATAGACTCGTAAATGATCAGAAAGTCCCATTTACTTTTTGTTGAACTTACTTTTAAACTGATTATTTGACCCCAATTAGAACCAGTTAACCATTTCCAAACACTAGAAACTGATTATCTACAAATCAGAAAACCACTTTCAGAACACAATGCCAAACACTCCTGTAAGGGTTTAATAATCAGTTCCATACCTGCTTACCCTTTTGTAAACTCATTTGTGTGACTCTTACTCCCACTTAAACAAAAGTTTAGTTTTGTAAAGCAATGACCTTTTAGGTCTTCTTATCTATAAGGCTAGACACAGTGGGGTGTATAAAATCGGTCGAGTGGTATAGGTGACCGATTTGGAATATCGGTTGACTCCTTTGTGGGACGCTGGGTAAATATCGGTCTAGTGGAGAGAGACAATCGGTCGAATATACGACCGATATTAAATACACACAAAACACAATCAAAACACCTTTTTTTTTCCTTTATATAAAATAAAATACATGGGTCACCACTGTGGCATTTGGGTCATGTCTGGTCACCGGAGAGAGAGAGCTGACGTGGCAGCCGGTGACCCAGTCACCCCAGGTCACCACTGTGTCTAGCCTAAGAGCATGGGGTATCATAGCATGCCATTTCTCACTTTTCAGTGCCACCTAGGCGCCACCTCAACATCTCAACTTTTAACACTCACACACCAAAACAACCCTTCACTCATAACATGTTATTTGGGCCCCAACTCACCATTTTATTTTCTTTTACATTTTTTCTATTTTTAAATTAATTCTTATTTTCATTGACTTTCAACTAGCAGGTATTTTATAAAAACAAAAATAATATTTCAATTTTCAAACCATATTTTGTAACGTAAGAAGCTAAATAATCATATTTTGAAAAAGTTAATAACATAAAGTAAGAATTTGACTACATTGATTTAACCATTGGGAAATAAAACTTTTGCTTGTTTACTTCCTCTCACCCACGTGACACTATTTACTATTATATACATTAAATATACTATTTGTGCTTTATTACTCTTTCCAATGCATCTTCTTCTACCTCTTCTTTAAAATTTCAAGATCTCTATTTTACAGTTCTTTACATTCATTTATAAGTTGGCTTGAGCTTATTTTTTTCTACTACTTGAAAAAAATCAAATAAAGAAAACAAAATTCGTCCTTTTCCTGAAATCACACACGCCACTAAAGTGGCTTGGAAAATGGCGAGAGGTCATTGGGGTATGGTGGCACGAGGGTGACGGCGCCACTTTGGCTTCCACGTTGGAAATGGCGTGCATTTGAGTGATGATACCCCATGGTCTAAGTTTGTCTATCTCTCTATTTATGTAAACTCATTTGTGTGCCTACCACTTTGCATAGGATTTTACGACTTCAAACAGCAAAAAGCACATTCAAAAAGTAATCTTTGACAATGGTTTATTAATCAGCTCATCTTAAGACCTATTACTGAATGTCGTGCATCGCTTTTTAGACACATTAGCTACATTTTACAGAGTAAAATACTTTGACTTATAAAGTCAAACTTCACGATCCTCACAATTATCATTTTATAGGTATTGGTGTTCGTTTGGTCCAGATGACCATAGAAAAGGAGGCGTGGTTAGACCTAGCAGAGCTTCTTACGTACCAAAGAAAAGTTCTGCTGGTCGTCCGAGCACAAAAAGAGGGTGCACCTGCCACTTTATAGTCAAACGTTTAATAGCCAAACCATCCGTAGCACTTATAATATACAACCAAGATAAACATGTGGATAAAAAAGGGTTACCGTGTCATGGCCCACAAGACAAACATGCTGTTGGAACACGTGCTATGTATGCACCATTTATCTCAGAGGAATTTCGCCAACGTGTCATATCATTATTACATGTTGGGATTCCAGTTGAAACCATTATGCAAAGACATAATGAATCGGTTGAAAAACAAGGTGGTCCATCTAATGCAAATGATCTTATAACTCATAGACACGTGAGGACACAAGAGAGGAATATTAGACGTTCAAGGTATGAACTTGATGACGATGATGATGTCAGCCTTGATTTGTGGGTTGAGCGTAACAAGAATATTGTGTTTTTTCATGAAGAGTTTTCTGATACGGGTCCGTTTTTGTTGGGTATTCAAACGGAATGGCAGTTGCAGCAAATGATTCAGTTTGGCAATGGGCGACTTGTTGCTTTAGATTCAAGATTTGGCACCCATAAACTAAAGGTATGTTTGACACTTAAATTTGTTGTAGCCATAACACANTGTCTCAGCGTGGGAGGTCGAGATGGCGTAAATATCGCATTTTTTACACACGCATGGAAATTGATTTGGAAATAATCCGATGTTTATGTGTCTTTTTTTTTTTTTTTTTTTTTTTTTTCTTTTTTTTTTTTTTTTTTTTTTTTTTGGCTGACATGGTGACTTGTTGAATTGAAGTAGTCAAGACAAGTTGTATATTTATGGGTGACCCAATTTTGAATCTTTTACTCCAACGTTATATGTCAGTAATAAAGTTTTTGTCAATCATGTTTTTATTTCTATTTGTATGCGATTAGCGATTACTTATATGCATCAAAGGGGCAACCCTCGATTTGTTTTTCTAGGACTTGTCGTCAGTATTGTGATGGCAAGATCTATATCATAATGCTAGAATCGTATAAGTGGCTGAATGAGTGGTTAAAAAGGGTACTTTTCTAGCGTGGGTTGAAACAGGTTAAGCTAACCTAGAAACACTATTAGTCTGATTTGTTACTGTAGTGTACATCTAACTGATTCATTAAGCTTGCCGGATAAAGAAGTATATTACTGGTCATTTATGAGGTGGTGCGCCTAAGGTTGATAAGCCTAAGTGCCTAACGTTTAAACCGATTAATTATGTTGATCAAGTTGTGAAGATGTGGAAGATCTTGGTTTTGAAAAAGGGATAATTCTCTACTTATCCCACAAGTACAATGGTACCACCCCTAAATGTCCCAAGATTTTTTGTTTTCTCCAAATGCCCCAGGAGGAGAGGGTAGCCCAAATATCTTGGGCGGATATCACACAAATCTGCCAAGTGTCCCTATGTATGTACTAACATTGGACCACTCATCTTAGGTACTTTCTTTGGCGACTGGGTCCACAATTCTTAGGCGACTAGTATTTTTTGTCTTTTAGTCAAAAAGTATAGTCTTTTAAAATATAACATTTTTTGTCCTTATGTCCAAAAATGGGTTACTTGGTATTTCACTTTTGGTCACATATACACAAAACAGATCCGGTCAAAAACTTATATCTCACCTCAAAACCAAATTTATCAATATCACCACCACAAATCATACACAACAAAACTCTTATCAAAACCAAAACACCACTCGATCTAATAATCATCACAAATCGGTCAACAAAAAAAAATCAAACACAAAATCATCACTCAAAAAGGTTTATTAGATCTGGGTTTATGTAGTCACACCTTTAATTTAGATAAGGTTTTTGTGGGTTTATGTAGTGGATTAAAGGTTTTTGTTGGTTGACGAGAGATGGGATAAAGGTGATGTAGGGTTGTTTGTTGATGTTGTTTTGTTATAGCTGTTGGTGGTTGTTCTTCAATTTTTTTTTTTCCTTTTATGCTTTGACCAAGGAAGACTTATGTGGTCTGAAGTTAAAATATCCCTACTTTCTTCAACCCCATGTACATCTTATCCATGGTATGGACATGTTAGCATTAAAAATCAATATGTTAGTTAAGGTTCTTGTTATAATATATAATAACTCATAGCTAGTGTTCTATGAAACATAGACTTGTGAGTATACAAAATCAATATATCATGCTTGTCCACCGTATACCTGTAAAACGTAAGTGGTTGATATTTGTGATGATTTTATTTAATGTTTGTTCTTTCTGATTTGTATTTTTTTTCTTTATTTAATATGGATTTGAGAGAATATAAATGTGTAAATTATGATGGTTGGTAATTGGCTTTTGATTCGGGTATTTTAGTTTGAGGGTGAATGTGTAGATTTTGGTGGTGTTTGTGTGTGGATAATGTTTTTGGATGAAGATCTGGGTTTTGGTATTATTGTGTGGATAATGTGTTTTGATGAAGATGTGTGTGACTAAAAATGAAATACCAAGTAAACCATAAGGACCAAAAATGTTATAGTTTAAAAGACTATATTTTTGACTAAAAGACAAAAAATACTAGTCGCCCAATAATTATGGACCCAGTCGCCCAAGAAAGTACCTAGGATGAGTGGTCCAATGTTAGTACATACATAGGGACACTTGGCAGATTTGTGTGATATCCGCCCAAGATAATTGGGCGACCCTCTCCTCCTGGGGCATTTGAAGAAAACAAAAAATCTTGGGGCATTTAGGGTGGTACCATTGTACTTGTGGGGTATTTAAAGGATTACCCCACTTATATCTCACCTCAAAACCAAATTTATCAATATCACCACCACAAATCATACACAACAAAACTCTTATCAAAACCAAAACACCACTCGATCTAATAATCATCACAAATCGGTCAACAAAAAAAAATCAAACACAAAATCATCACTCAAAAAGGTTTATTAGATCTGGGTTTATGTAGTCACACCTTTAATTTAGATAAGGTTTTTGTGGGTTTATGTAGTGGATTAAAGGTTTTTGTTGGTTGACGAGAGATGGGATAAAGGTGATGTGGGGTTGTTTGTTGATGTTGTTTTGTTATAGCTGTTGGTAGTTGTTCTTCAATTTTTTTTCCTTTTATGCTTTGACCAAGGAAGACTTATGTGGTCTGAGGTTAAAATATCCCTACTTTCTTCAACCCCATATACATCTTATCCATGGTATGGACATGTTAGCATTAAAAATCAATATGTTAGTTAAGGTTCTTGTTATAATATATAATAACTCATAGCTAGTGTTCTATGAAACATACACTTGTGAGTATACAAAATCAATATATCATGCTTGTCCACCGTATACCTGTAAAACGTAAGTGGTTGATATTTGTGATGATTTTATTTAATGTTTGTTCTTTCTGATTTGTATTTTTTTTCTTTGTTTAATATGGATTTGAGAGAATATAAATGTGTAAATTATGATGGTTGGTAATTGGCTTTTGATTCGGGTATTTTAGTTTGAGGGTGAATGTGTAGATTTTGGTGGTGTTTGTGTGTGGATAATGTTTTTGGATGAAGATCTGGGTTTTGGTATTATTGTGTGGATAATGTGTTTTGATGAAGATGTGTGTGACTAAAAATGAAATACCAAGTAAACCATAAGGACCAAAAATGTTATAGTTTAAAAGACTATATTTTTGACTAAAAGACAAAAAAATACTAGTCGCCCAAGAATTATGGACCCAGTCGCCCAAGAAAGTACCTAGGATGAGTGGTCCAATGTTAGTACATACATAAGGACACTTGGCAGATTTGTGTGATATCCGCCCAAGATATTTGGGCGACCCTCTCCTCCTGGGCATTTGAAGAAAACAAAAAATCTTGGGGCATTTAGGGTGGTACCATTGTACTTGTGGGGTATTTAAAGGATTACCCCTTAAAGGATTACCCTTTTGAAGGGATAATTCTCTACTTACCCCACAAGTACAATGGTACCACCCCTAAATGTCTCAAGATTTTTTGTTTTCTCCAAATGCCCCAGGAGGAGAGGGTAGCCCAAATATCTTGGGCGGATATCACACAAATCTGCCAAGTGTCCCTATGTATGTACTAACATTGGACCACTCATCTTAGGTACTTTCTTNCCCTAAATGTCCCAAGATTTTTTGTTTTCTCCAAATGCCCCAGGAGGAGAGGGTAGCCCAAATATCTTGGGCGGATATCACACAAATCTGCCAAGTGTCCTTATGTATGTACTAACATTGGACCACTCATCCTAGGTACTTTCTTGGGCGACTGGGTCCATAATTCTTGGGCGCATAAGAATTGTGGACCCAGTCGCCCAAGAAAGTACCTAAGATGAGTGGTCCAATGTTAGTACATACATAGGGACACTTGGCAGATTTGTGTGATATCCGCCCAAGATATTTGGGCTACCCTCTCCTCCTGGGGCATTTGGAGAAAACAAAAAATCTTGGGACATTTAGGGGCGGTACCATTGTACTTGTGGGGTAAGTAGAGAATTATCCCTTCAAATATGTTATGTACTCGGATGACATGAGCAATGAGCCTATCTTCATGGTCTCGACTTTGGAACCACGCGACGCGGTATGTACCGAAGATTCTGATAATGATTTGTAGCATGACAGCGGCTTCGAATTTGTTTAAGAGAGACTAGAAGCTAACTTAGGTGGATTAAGGGCCTGTTTGGTAGGGGCTTTTTGGGATAGCTGTTAGCTTTTTGTTAAAAAATAATCTCCTCTAAAATAAATAGCTCCGTTTGGATGCATTAACTTCAAGCTTTTATTTCAAACAAATAGCTCCTAAATGAAAAGCTGATTCATGAAGCTTTTTAAACATCTTGGAGATGTTAAAACTTTAAATTACTGATATATCCTCCAAACATTTGTTTACAATTATAAATATGTCCTTTTATGTCATTTTACATCTTATATTTACATTTAACAACTAATCTACCAAACACTTTTATTGGAAAAAAGATACAGCTGGTAGCACATGTTAACGGCTTTGCAGTTTACAGCTTACAGCTTACAGTTTACAGTTTACAGCTTACAGCATACAGCTTACAGCTAATTTTGCCAAACGTACCCTTAAGTATAAAAAATCACATGGTGTTTGTGTAGTTTCTAGTACAAGTCCGACGATATTGTCGAGGCTGGCTCATAATCGAGTTAAGCGTAAATAAAAATCAGGCTACACTATATGGCCGATCTAAGGCTACACTATATGGCCGATCTAAGGCTACAATCTTGTGCTCTTTCGGAATGGTAAAGTCTGTGGAACTAGATTTCTAGAATGTCAAGTACATTAGCCCACTATACAAGTAGAACATAGAAATATCAAAGAAACGTACTACAATAGTATATTTATTGACTTTGTATATCCTAATAATTTCATTATGTGAGGCTTTTATAGCATTAGTCCAACTTAACCGATCTTGTCATACATAATGCTCCAAACAACAATCAAAACTGAATAAAAGTTTATATAAACATGTAAATAGTTTTGTAATTAGTTTGGTTTTGTTCATGTATCAGTCAAGAGATTATTTGTTTTCAAAGCTCTATAAGTTTCAAATATTATCATCATGTTTTTTAAGTGTGCCGTTTTCTCCATTCACCTTATCAACGAGAACGAGTATATACTATAACTTATATGTATGTGACCTAATTAGAGTATACTAGTGAAGTTTAAACATCATATTTCTTGTGAGACATCGGGGTATATTCACTTAACCACATTTTAGGTCAATGCTCATGGCAATCATAATATTGTGGTCACACCTTGACACATCAGTTTTCTCTCTCCAAGATTACACATAACAACAATTTGCTAATAAGACGACCGCAACTACAACAAAAAAACATACCCCATAAAAACTAATAAAAAAAATACACACACAAAAGAGAATGAAACTTCCGGTTGTCAGGCCAATCATAACTTTGAAAAGGTTGGGGGTAATCGGTCACTAATTCTGTTTAGCTAATGGGGAGAACTCGGTCATCTACTCGATTGGTTGGAGTGCAACCTTGCCATTAGCATCGGCCTTATAGTTTTTGTATTCTTCTACTAAACTAGCAAATTCACTATTTTTAAGTGTGCATGTGAGTTACACTAATGCTAATGGGAGTCGCTTGGCAACCACAACCACAAAAATGTAACGCGTTGCCCCATTAGCTCACCCCAAAGCGACGCGTCACCAAGCAACCATTTCAAAGTTGTGGTTGCTCAGCCAACCGAAACATTTGAAAGATTTGTGTGTGTTTTTTTTTTATTTGTTTTATGGAGTATTTTTTGGTTGTTTTCGGGTTCGCTTTTGTGGTCATCACTAGCTAGTTATGGTTGGGGTGGAGTTGTGGAGGGAGAAAGCTAAGGTGACGCTGAGGTGGCGGGGTTGGTTGGGTGAAAAAGTGATCACCATTAACATTAGTGTTATAAAGTTGGTTGGTGCCTTATACCTCATGCCTAAAACGTCAGCTCTACACGCCACTCTAAGCCATAGGGTCTCGCTATGTCATGACCACCAACCAACATTATACTTTTGTATTTTTAGTTTATTGGGTTAAGTATAGGGTAGGAGTGTTCCATAGGTCTCTTAAATGTCTTCTAAACCCAAACACAAAACACAAAAGTTAGAACACAAAAACATGTTTTTAATTAGTTCCAACTCAAAGACCAAATAATTCCAACCTTTTTTCTTTTTCTTCATAAAAAAAGTCAACTACAACGTCAGATAGCCCACAACACTTTTTTCTCTTTCTAAAAGAAACAATTTCAGTTGCAGTGAATCTCAACAATGATTCTCAGAACCAACATTTGTCAGCAGCATAAATATAATCAACCATCTACTTTTACTTTTTTCCCGCGAAAATGTCCTTCAGGTAAATAACTTAATCCAGTTTATGTTACTATTAGTTATTTTGTGGGTTTTACTTAATTACTAAAAGCATTATAATTTTGCAGAAGAAATCAGCCAAATGGGGTTCCCAATTAGTACCCACAATATACCTTTATGTAAGTTGTTTTTTTTTTTTTTTTTTTTTTTTTTTTTTTTTTTTTTTTTTTTTTTTTTTTTTTTTTTTTTTTTTTTTTTTTTTTTTTTTTTTTTTTTTTTGCATTTGTGTAGGATTTGAATATATGATGATGAGATTGTTGTTAATGAATGTTGTTAGGTTGGGGTTCTAGGTTGATAGTTAGCAGACGTGTTTCTAGTGGGTTTTCGGATCCGGTTGACCCGGATGAACCTCTAAAATATAATGCACCACTTTCACCTCAGGTACTAGCTTGTTATTTACTGTTTTAGAGGGTGTTTGTTTCGGCTTATGGCATATCTGGTTTTCGGCTTATGTTTCATAAGCTCACTTTTTGTGGCTTATTTTAAAACTTTTCGGCTTATATAATTAAGCTTATATAACCCCATATTTCCTGAAATAAGCCAAAAAGTTTGGGTTTATGAAACATAAGCCGAAAACCAGATAAGCCATAGGCCCGCTATATAAGCTTAAACAAACACCCCCTTGGTATAATATTTGGCAATTAATTGTTTTCATCGCTAAAATGTGAGAGGTCGCAAGTTCAATTCCTGCTAGGTGCAAACAACCCTGAAGTGGCCACGCAGGAAAAATGAGGGTTTTACCCTGTGTCCCTGTGTGGCGGTGGATTCAAACTCCATGGATTAGTCGGCCAAAAGGTCGAAACCATGGTTACCAAAAAAATATTAATTGATTTTATATAACTAATTACCCTGTGGTTTCCTTGGGTTAGGGGTATGATCTGACTGTATTGTACCTCCCCATACCCCGATCCGGCGAATTGGGGATTGTTGTTGCTGTTGTCGGGTGTTTGTGATTGCTTATTCAAACTGTTATATGCTAGTCTAAAATGAGCACAAAAAGCTATATATGATTATGATAGAGTAGATTAGAATGAATTCGATAAGAAACTCGGTACCCATCTATTCTCAAACACCTTAAAAACTGCTTATATATTGTATCAAAACATAGAATAGCAGTTCACAAACAATCACAAAATAATCTCTGATACATTTACCTCCAAAAGGAAAGGGCATATTAATAGGTGTGAATAATGTTTCATCTGGCGAACTTTTTTTAAGGCCTCATGAATATTCCTGCAGTTTTTAACTGGAGTTGTGGCATGAAAATAATACGTTTCATATTTTGACGAGTTTTCGATGGTTTTGTCTATGAATATTTGTTCTTTAAATGTTAGCAAGCAAACATTTCAGTTTGTTGAAGTTTAGTGCTTAAATTCAGTTATTTACATGTAACGTTTATATTTCGTTTTCTTAACGTCAAAACTAAAGGAAAAAAACCTTCAATATAGTGTTTTGCCATTGTATTTTTATCACCACTATAATCTTTTAATGCAGCCGGTACTTGAAAACAAGGCATCTTTTGTGGATGTTTTAAAAAAAGCCAACTCGGTATTACCTCAAGTAGTTCTTGCTAGCACAATATTGGCTCTTGTCTATCCACCATCTTTCACATGGTTCACTAGCAGGTAGCTAATACTCCCGTAATTCCAAAACATTACTCTTCTAAATAATGCTATAGTGTCAGTTGCTATTATTATAAGCTAATTTTGATAAACAAGAAATAAATATCAGGTATTATGCACCGGCTTTAGGTTTCTTAATGTTTGCCGTCGGGCTTAACTCAAGTGAAAAAGATTTTATAGAAGCATTTAACAGACCAGCGCCTATTTTGGCTGGTTATGTTGGTCAATTTGTTATTAAACCGCTCCTCGGTTATTTGTTTGGTACTATGGCCATGACGATGTTTGGCCTTCCAACTTCCTTAGGTAAGAGTCATAGTTGCTTTCGGTAAACCTAAAATACAATTTTTGTTCATTACGCTGCTATAATTTCAACAATGAATGACTGTTGTTTGATTTAGGTGCTGGAATCATGTTAACTTCTTGTGTTAGTGGGGCTCAGCTCTCAAATTACGCCACTTTTCTAACTGATCCCACGATGGCCCCACTAAGCATTGTTATGACCTCATTATCGACTGCTACTGCTGTTTTTGTGACCCCACTTTTGTCGCTATTGCTCATCGGAAAGAGGTTGCCTGTTGATGTAAAAGGCATGATTTCCAATATTTTGCAGATTGTAGTTTCACCCGTTGCCGCTGGCTTGCTTCTTAACCGGTAAGAAAATACTAATATTGGCAAGATAACAATGGAGGGGTTGGAATCCTGGATAATGAGTCAAAATGGGTTTGTGCTGAAAGTGGCCATTTTTTAGTTTGGGTCGGGTTGTGTTGACCTGCTAAAAGTTTTTCCTGTCTTTTTTCTGTAAATACTTTCCTTAATTGATAAACTTGTTAATAATGATTCCGAAACAGGAGAACTTAGTAAAGAACTAAAGATTGTTTAGGAGGTAATGTGCATTATAAAAAACTTGAGGCATATCAGCCCGTTGAGTGTTCCCCTTTCGCTCATTATGTTAACTTTACCCGTTGGACCCCTTTGACTTTTTGAGATAACACCCTAAATGGACTCTTTCATATTTCAGTGGGTCAAAGCTGTCACCATTTTGAGATATCATTTGACTTTCAAAGTCAATTTGACTTATAAATTAAAGTTTATATCAGCTTCAAATTTGATTAAACAAGTTTGACAACAAAGCTCGGATTCTCTTTCTTGAGAATGAAATTATCTTGTTTGTTCTCTTACGGTT
>LBNU01011089.1:112672-125744 GCA_014162995.1 Artemisia annua
TTTTTTTTTTTTTTTTTTTTTTTTTTTTTTTTTTTTTTTTTTTTTTTTTTTTTTTTTTATTATTATTATTATTTTTTTTTTGCACATACAGGTTTTTGCCAAGAATTTCTAGTGCTATTCGACCTTTTTTGCCACCATTATCAGTTTTAGTGACTTCTTTATGTGTCGGGGCTCCTCTTGCTATTAATATAGACTCGGTTTTATCACCTTTTGGCATATCTGTGGTTTTGCTTGTTATCGCGTTTCATTTATCAGCATTTGTTCTTGGATATGCATTTACGGGCGTTGCCTTCCAAAATGCGCCAGATGTCAAACCTCTTCAAAGAACACTGTCTTATGAAACAGGTTCTACATTTATTAACAATCCCTTCTCTATCTCATAAAAGTTACACTATTTATTTATTGTCAAGTTATGTGACGCTCATCCTAGAAACGAAACTGTCTTAAATAGGTATGCAGAGTAGTCTATTGGCCCTTGCGCTAGCAAATAAATTCTTTCAGGATCCACTCGTGGGCGTGCCTCCAGCCATATCCGTGAGTCAATTTATATCTTGATACTGATATTAAACATTCAAATTTGCTAATTGGAGAAAATAGTTGATTTCTTCGTACATTAAGTAAATGAGACATGCTATGGGTTATGTTTGATCTCAATGGGATCAAATCAAATAGTTTAGCTTCTTAAAAAAATTATTCACAATATAGATTAGGAAAATACATAGTTTTTGGTATTGTATAAATGCATTGATCATCTGTAAAATTAGAAAATAAAAAAAGATTGATGAATGGTGTTTGTGGTCCGCCCTACCCAACCTGATTTAGCCGGTACTAAAAGTTACCTGTTTTTATTAGTCTTTTCAGTCAACCCTACCCAACCTGGTTTAGCCCCTACTAGTAATTACTTGCTTTTATCCAACTAATTCTCACCGTCACCAAACCATCCCAATTTTTTGCAATCTTTGGCTATGCCCTACACCTTGTTCTCTGAATATCATTTTGTTAATTTTAAATTATAATGACCGGCGTACAAAATCAATACATGTGTTTAGTATTTGGAGCATCATGTTTCTATGTAATGTTTTACGAGTCACATAATTCACTAGAAAGGCCACGAAATGCGATCCAGTTTGCTCATTCCCAAAGCGGGTACAATTCAGTCGGGGTCAGGAAAATTAATGATCCGAATAGGGACATTCCTAATTGTGATGTGATTTATTGTTAATATCTAATGTGATTTATGGCAGATTTAAAAAACGCCCATAAACTTTAATATGTAATTGACTATTTGTTATGACCCAAAAAAATAAATAAATAAATAAATAAATAAATGACAAGTATTAAACTATTTTTAATTATAAATGTTAGGATTTTTTTAGAACCTTTAGGAATATTATTAATTATTGTGTATATCGTACGGGAGTGATCCCAAATGAACCTACCACCCATCGAACCGAATTCTAGGTACCTGACGAATCGCAATCCCGATCCTCGACTCCGTACCGGAACGATCCCCGTTCCATGTGACTAACTTTTACCAGTTTCTTGGTCTTCTTTCTTCAGGTTGTAATCATGTCACTGATGGGGTTTTCTCTAGTCATGCTTTGGGCAAAGAAGAAAGCATGAGCGCAACTCATATCAGTCGACATCCCTATAACTTCCGTTTATAGAGTAAGCTAAGTCTAGATTTTGCTTATCCATTGTACCAAAAACTTTACAATCATTTTAGAGGAGCACCACAAACGCAACACGGAAACATTGTATTGCTAGTAACCAAAATGTACTATGTATCATAAAGAATTGTAATTTGTAATAATCTTGTGTGGTATAAAAGATATGCATTTCGAGATATGGCTTATGTTTATTTGGTAGCATCAGCGCACCTGAATAAGTTATGAATCCCTTTGTTTTACTATTCCTAGCGGTCAATGTCCAAGGTTGCGTTGTATGTTGAATTGATCAGGTCGGGTTTGGTTTGGAGTTCACTCATGTTTAAAAGGACATTTTACTTGTTGAGTTTGTTAGAATATTAAAAGTTATCTAATTTTCGAATGTAGCATTCTATTTTTGTTTTCCCATATATTGATACGCCTGGGCCGAGCCCATGGTCTATTTAGGTCTTAGGGTTTACCCTACTTTGTCTTATAAATACTCTTGTAACCATTTATTATAATCAATCAATCAAGTTTTAAGATCAATAATTCTCTAGTTTTTCTCTTCTATTTTCTTAAGGAGCTCGCACACGCTAAAAGTGGTGCCTTATCCTGATATTACCCCTAACCGGGTCGTATCAATTGGTGCTTTCGTTGAGAGCTCTCGTTGAGAGGGTTTTTGATTAGGGTTCCAAAAAAAAAAAAAAAAAAAAAGTTACTGTTCATCGAGCACTGTTCATCGGTTACTGTTCATTGAGCACTGTTCATTGGTACTGTTCATCGAGCACTGTTCATCGCGGGGTACTATTCATTGGAAAAAAAATATTTTTTTTGAGTTATTAATCGCTTGAGTATTATTCATGGCATCTGGCGGCAGCGATCAGAACGTGGAATATGCACTCTCTAAGCTCTTACAAATGGGTACGGTGGCCGAATATGAGAGTGAGTTTGTGGTACTTGCAAATCGAGTAAGACAGATCTCTGAATCTTTACTTATATCGTTTTATATCTCCGGACTTAAACTAGATCTACAATGTTTACTCTTACGGTCAAATCCCAAAACTATATACGAAGCTTTTTCATTGACCCGTGCGGCGGAAACACGCTTCACAAACCTAGATATTTGGGAATTTTTGAGGTCCAATCCTTTAACTTTGGGAGAAGACTTCTTCGAAGCTCGTATCACCGAGGGTCATTTTGAGACAATTGTAAAGGAAGAGAAAGAGCACATCGTTGACAAGAAAATAGATGTCATTCTACCATTAGAGGGTGAATTTGCTTCACCTAAGGTTGAAGGGTCATTAAATGCTGAGGAGTATATTAGAGTTGAAGAGGTTGTGGGTAGTGGCGAAGCGCTTAAGGTTGGCAAAGATGAGTTGAATAGAGTGATATCGACACTTAAGGATGGAGGTGGTGAATTTGATAGTCGTTTGGATGATATAATTGGTAGCGGAAGAATGGTNACAACCCCTAAACGGGTCGTATCATATATTTACGTCACTTGTGAGACACATAGATTGATTTGAAACAAGTATTTATTGTCGAGGCGTCATGATGGTTTATATTTGTACTATGAACCAAAATTTATATAGCTTCAGAAACCAATAGTTCTGCTGGGACCCTAGCTGATATTATTAAGGATTCCAATGGTAATGGATTGCGCGAATTTGATGTCAAGTGTTACGCTAGATCGATTCTTAAAGGGTTGTGTCATATACGTAATTGTGGTTATGTTCATTGTGATTTGAAACCTGAGAATATACTGCTTGTTGGTAATTCTATTGGTGGAGGTGATAAGTTTAGTGCTAAAATTGGTGATTTGGGATTCGCGAAGCAGAGTAAGAAAAATAAATCTAATACGTATTGGAGAAGGACGCCAATGTATTAGCTCATCCTTTCCTTGAAGGGGTTGATGACGACGAAGAAGATGATGATAGTAAAGTTGAGGAATCGAGTGAGGTTTTGGACATAAACGCCATTAGACCAATGCTAATGGTTAGGCCAATGCTAATATCTCGGTTGGTTGACCGTCAACCAAATTAGTGACCGCGTTTCCCCATTCGCTCAATCGAATTGGTGACCGGTCACCCTGACCTTTTCAAAGTTATGGTTCGCTTGCCAACCGAAAGTTTCATTCTCTTTTGTGTGTGTATTTTTTTTATTAGTTTTTGTGGGGTATGTTTTTTGTTGTGGTTGCGGTCGCCTTATTAGCAAATTGTGGTTGTGTGTAGTCTTAGAGAGAGAAAGCTGATGTGGCATGGGGCGACCACAATATTTATGGTTGCCATTAGCATTGGGACCCTGTCACATCATCTTTCTCTCTCCAATACTACAGCTAACCACAATTTGCTAATCAGGCGACCGCAACAATAACAAAAAAACATACCCCACAAAAACTAATAAAAAATAAATATACACACAAAAGAGAATGAAATTTTCTGTTGCGAGGCCAACCATAACTTTGAAAAGGTTGGAGGTGATCGGTCACCAATTCGGTTGAGCTAATGGTGAGAACTCGGTCATCTACTCGGTTGGTTGGGGGGCAACCTTACCATTAGCATTGGCCTTAGAGTTGCCCCCCAACCAACTGAATAGGAGATTGCATCCCCCATTAGCTCAACAATAGGCAACAGAGTCCCCTCCAACTGAATAAATGTTGTGGTCGGCTACCTAACAGAGTCCCCTCCAATTGAATAAATGTTGTTGTCGCCTTACTACTTGTTTGTGGTTGGGGTGTATAGTATTAGAGAGAGAAAGCTATGTAGTCTTGGACAGGAAATTGTGGTCACCATTAGCATTAGCCTTACCTCCCGAAAACGATGATGATGATGATGGCATTTAGCACGACTTAAGTTCATGTTTTTCTGTAGAAGATAGTTTGGAAGCAGAAAGAAGTACAACTGCCGCATTGAATCAAGTACATCAGTACCCTATTGCCTTCACCATTGCAGGTGTCTAGGACTTAAGTTTCCGAGATTTTGAAGTTATATAGTTTGTTATAAATAGTCACTAGTTGAAATATAGGTTGGGCAAATTACCTGAAAATGTATGCAACTTGCCACTTTTTCCCATTGTATGTAGCTTTCTCTTTTTTTTCCCAATGTGTCACTAAACTTGCTAAATTCGTCCATTGTGTGTAGCGGTGACTTGATTCACCTGCTGGAGCAGGTTAACCTAACGGTCGTTAGGTTTATCATTGCACCGTTAGTCCTTTAGAGTAACGATCGTTTATCATGGCTACATACAATGACAAAAAGTAACAAGTTAGATGACTTTTATTATTTTTAAAATTTATGTACGTTTTTTACATGTTTTTGCACACATTTTTATACACGCTTTTATACACACATTTTTATACACGTTTTTATGCATGTTTTATACGGATTTTCATACATACATTTGTATACACGTTTTTATGCACGTTTTTATACACACGTTTTTTATACACACATTTTTATGCACGGTTTTACACACGTTTTTATAAACACACATTTACACACGTTTTTATACACACGTCTTTATACAGACATTTTTATATACGTTTTTATACACACGTTTTTTATACACACATTTTTACGTTTTTGTCTTTTTTTTACGTTTCGTCGGTTTTTTTACGTTTTCGTCGGTTTTTTTACGTCTTCGTCAGTTTTTTTACGTTTTCGTCCGGTTTTTCGTGTTTTTGTCCGTTTTTTCGCGTTTTCGTCCGTTTTTTCGCGTTTTCGTCCGATTTTTTACGTTTTCGTCCGGGTTTTCACGTTTTCGTCCGGGTTTTTATGTTTTTGTCAGTTTTTTTACGTTTTGTTAGTTTTTTTATGTTTTCGTCGGATTTTTTTTACCTTTTGTCAGTTTTTTTACGTTTTCGTCGGTTTTTTTATGTTTTCGTCCGCTTTTTTATGTTTTCGTTAGATTTTTCACGTTTTCGTCATTTTTTTACGCTTTTGTCAGTTTTTTTACGTTTTCGTCCGTTTTTTTACGTTTTCGTCAGATTTTCCACGTTTTCGTTTGTTTTTCACGTTTTTGTCCGTTTTTTTACGTTTCGTCGGTTTTTCATGTTTTCGTCAGATTTTTCACGTTTTCGTCTATATTTTTTACGTTTTTGTCAGTTTTTTACTTTTTTGTCAGAAAGTGTGAAATAAGGGACGAAAACATAAAAATACAGACGAAAACATAAAAAATTTGGCGAAGACGTAAAAAATGGACGAAAACGTGAAAAAACGGACGAAAAATTGAAAAATCGGACGAAAACGTAAAAAGCCGGACGAAAACGCGAAAAAATGGACGAAAACACGAAAACGGGACGAAAACGCAAAAAAAAGGGACAAAAACGTGAAAAAACAGACGAAAGCGTGAAAAAACTGACGAAAACGTAAAAAATAGACGAAAACGTAAAAAAATTGGATGAAAATGTGAAAAGCCGGACGAAAACGTGAAAAACCGGACGAAAACGCGAAAAACTGGACGAAAACGCAAAAAAACTGGCGAAAACGCAAAAAAACTGGCGAAAACGTATAAAAACGTGTGTAGAACCGTGCATAAAAACGTGTGTATAAAAAACGTGTGTATAAAAACGTGAATAAAAATGTGTATACAAATGTGTGTATGAAAATCCGTATAAAAACATGCATAAAAACGTGTATAAAAATGTGTGTATAAAAATGTGTGCAAAAACGTGTAAAAAACGTACATAAATTTTAAAAATTATAAAAGTCATCTAACTTGTTACTTTTTGTCATTGTATGTAGCCATGATAAACGATCGTTAGTCTAAAGGACTAACGGTGCAATGATAAACCTAACGACCGTTAGGTTAACCTGCTCCAGCAGGTGAATCAAGTCACCGCTACACACAATGGACGAATTTAGCAAGTTTAGTGACACATTGGGAAAAAAAGAGAAAGCTACATACAATGGGAAAAAGTGGCAAGTAGCATACATTTTCAGGTAATTTGCCCTATAGGTTGCACTAATAAATCTGTGAAATTTGATTCATTTTTTGTGTTTAGATATTAAGAATCAGTAGTCCTGTATTCTCCTTTATAAGGCTGTGTGTTACCTTATTAACTATATATTTCACTTTTGCAGTACCAAAGGTATGTCTAATAATTGAATTATGTTACATGTTCTTGGAGTTCTGATTTCATATGATTGATGTAAAAATGTGTTCCAAGTTTTGGCTGTATTGCAATGTACTTCATCCGAAAGTTGATTACCATGACACAATCTGCATAGGGGTATATTTGAGAGTGACCCAGTCGCTTAGAGGTGTGGGTTTTTCTAGACCCACTTAAGTTGGTTTCTTCAAATGGCCCGAGCGACTAGCGACCTTAAAAAAATGCGACATGTGGCACCACAAAAAGTAGTGCCTAATCATTATGTGTAAGGCACAAGTAGGGCTCCTTTTGAGCTACTTATCATTATCGACTTTTAAAAGTTTGAGCGACTTCTAATAATATTATTTTAATCTTTTTTCCTTTTCCCAACACTTCCCATCTCCACCACCCTCTACCACCACACAACCATCACCACCACCCTCCACCACCACCACCAACCTCTACCACCACACATATTATTAAATTGGTTAATGGGTTTTGTTAATACATCTATGCTTAACATGTTTCTAACAAACAATCATACCCAGAAACGTGATTGAATGATTTTCGAATTATAAGTGCTTATAAGTCGATTTGGGTTTTGTCATGAATGATTGTTTGAGTTCAATTAACCATAAGGGTTTTGTTTAGATGGATTATTAGAACACTCGCTCTAAATTAATTGAACTAACATGAAATGTTGATTGATCTTCAAATTTTAGGGTTCTTGGTTCGAATTTGGGTATTTTTTATTATGATTGCTTGACTCTGATTAACCAAAGGGGTTTTGCTTAGAATGTATCATAGAACACTCGCCCTTAATGAATTGTTACAACAAAACACTATCACAGTTTGAATGGTTGTTTGAGTTCAATTAACCATAGGGGTTGTACAGTGCTGCTACAAACATGATACTATTTGCTATATATTGTTGTCGTCTTTTGCATCACATGGCTATATATTGTAGAGGTTTAACAATCGGTTAATGGAGACAAGTTAGTGGTGAGAAAACGACAGATCACAACATGATAGTATTTTGGTTGCTGCTATATTACTGCGAGTTAGTCATACTGCTGCTACTTGATTTTTCCTACTGCTGTCTTACTGCTGCTCTCACATGGATACTGCTGCTAGTTTAGTTTTTCTGCTGCTACGCCCTAATATGTTCATTCTGCTGCTACGCCTATCAGGACCCAGCGCTCGCGCCCATGGTATATTCTGCAAGTTCAGACAATCTTCGGGAACCCCTTATCCCTACTGCTCAAGTTCGAGGCTAAACTCAAAGGATAACTCAAATATACAAAGTCTATAACGATAAACCATGATACGTGTGTGAAATATTCTTTCCATTTTAGATATTTGTTTACATTAGATACAAGTTTTCATGTACACAAATCATTGTAAATTAGATGCGGATGTAGATTATGCTTGATTTGTAATATAATTATAGACATCAGACCGGTCTGTAACTCTTTTTGTCCAAAGTTGATATATATTTAGTTGTTATATGTAATTACCAAAAGTCATGTTATTGCAAAAGCAGTTGCAGTAAGTTTTTGGCCCATTTATTTTGCTATGTTGGATGTGGCAAAATAATTGATTGATTAGTGAAATATTTGGATTTTTAGCTTTGTTAGATTCGAATTCAAATAATGATACACTAGCATATATCATATCTGCCTATGGTATTAGCATTACTTTAATTAATATTTTGTACCATTGTATATGAAGAAAAAAATAACAGCACCCTACATCCATAAAAGTTGTCTTCTGATTTCTATACACAACAAATCTAAAATGCCAAAAAAAGAAAGAAAGAAAGAAAGTGAAATTGTCAAGAATACATTCAATGGCTTTGACTTCACTTTTGCAAAGTGGGGTTTGGTAGCATGTGAATTACAGTATTAATTTTGGTCAAGATTTGACAAGATCACCATCATTAGGATTTCCATATCATGGGTTGTTTTGTTGTAACAATTCATTAAGGGTGAGTGTTCTATGATACATTCTAAGCAAAACCCCTTTGGTTAATTAGATTCAAGCAATCATAATAAAAAATACCCAAATTCGAACCAAGAACCCTAAAATTTGAAGATCAATCAGCATTTCATGTTAGTTCAATTAATTTAGAGCGAGTGTTCTACTAATCTATCTAAACAAATCCCTATGGTTAATTGAACTCAAACAATCATTCATGACAAAACCCAAATCGACCTATAAGCACTTATAATTCGAAAATCATTCAATCACGTTTCTGGGTATGATTGTTTGTTAGAAACTGTTCAGAAGGCTAATCTAGCCTTGTATACTTTGACTTGGTGTTTGACCAAGTACAGGGTTCATGTGGTAATTATTGTATAGTTGTTTCCTGTGTGTTTCTTTTGTTTGGCATGTGTAGGGACTTATTATGCAGGTGAGCTAAAGATAAAGGGTTTAGTTTGTCAAGTGGAGAAAGACTCAATGAAGCAGCTATATAAGCTTAATTATAGATTAGGGTTTTTCATTATTCTATTATCTCTCTGTGTAATCTTTTTCTTTTCTCTGTTGAGAACTTGTTGCAATCATTTGTGATTCTTTCTTTCTTTCTTTCTTTGTAATTGTTGAACTCAAAACCAGTAATCACATTTGAAGTGATTGACTGATGTTGTGAATAAAATAAGTAGGGAGGTTGGTTGAATTCATAAACAAACTGTTTTGTCGATCTTTGTATACTTTTCCACATGGTATCAGAGCCAGGTTGGCTTTGATACGAAGATCGATTGTTATTTAAAAGTTTTTTCAAAATTAGGGTTTCAAAATTTTTTGGGGCTTTTCAAAATTAAAACTGGATCTCTGTAGATCTGGTGGTGAATCGTATTCTGAGTGGTTGAATCTTGATAATTGAGGTTCAATTGGTGTTTAATCGAAGATTTCAATTTTTAGGGTTTCTAAAAATTGGGGGTTTTTGATTCTTGGTGTTTGGTTGTGATTAACGTGTGTTAATCAGTGGTGGTTTTCATTGGATCTTGTTGATCTAGTGATTATTGATTAAAATTGTTTTTAGTTATCTGTTGATTTCTAAAAATAATTCATAATATTAATCGTTTCTTGATTGTTTCAGGTTCTTGGTTCTATTCCGCTGTGCTATTGGTGTTTTGATCTTCTTGATCAACTTGTGCTTGGAGTTGCGTGTTTGTAACACCTCCCACACTTTCTCTCTAGGTTTTTTTTAGGTTTTTTAGAAATTGCATGTGACGAAGTGTAGGAAGGGATTGTTTGTGTTGGAGTTGATTAATTGGTGGTTATTTATGATTGAAGGAGATATAAGGTGTATCTGTTTCTTATTTGTTTTTGTTTTTTAGTTTTGTTATCTGGTTTGTTTCATCATCATGGGGAATGATGATGAAGCTTGGGGTTCAAGGGTGAACAAACTTGATCAGTTTGACCCATTGTTCTTGCACAGTAGTGATACAAGTGGTATTCCCTTAATAAGTTTTAAGTTGGAAGGTCCTGAAAACTATAAAGTTTGGTCAGCTGCAACAAAATTGGCTATACACACTAAAAACAAACTTGGTTTTATAAATGGTACTATACTTAGGCCTGTTGAGGCTGGTTTTTTGCAAGAACAATGGGATAGGTGCAATTATGTGGTTTTGTCTTGGATTCTTGGATGTGTTTCTCAGGATGTGTTTATGGGACAAGTGTTCTCTAAAAATGCTAAAACTGTGTGGGATGAGTTAAAAGAAACTTATAATAAAGAAGATGGTTCCATTATATACAATATGCATTATAAAATACACCCATTTACTCAAAATGGCATACCATTATCTGAATATTATCTCAAGTTTAATGCATTATGGAGGCAATATGACTCCCTTGTGGATTTGCCTGAATGCACTTGCACTGGCTCTGCTAAACTTAAGAAGCACAATCAACTTATTAAGTTGATACAGTTTCTGATGGGTTTGGATGAGGTTTATGCTCCTCTTAGGAGTATTATTCTCACCTCTGAACCAATCTCTGATGTGCAGAAGGCTTTTGCTACTTTGTCTAAAGATGAGTCTCATAGGAGTACTCAATCTTCTGGTTCTAAAACTAATAACTCTGCATTTGCATCTAAAACTAATCAAAAGCCTAATGAGTGGTCTATGAACAGAAATGTTAATAGTAATAATCAAAATAGAAGACTAAATAGGCCTAACTTGGTCTGTACTCATTGCAATATGAATGGTCATACTGCTGATAGGTGTTTTGAATTAGTTGGGTATCCTGCTGGTTTCAAAAAGAGGCCAAATAACTTTCAAAATTATTCTAGCAATAATGTTGTTTCAGGTCATAAAGATCAATCCACTGTTTCTTCTAATTCTTTCACTGATGATCAGTATAAGAAACTGATGGCATTGATCACTGAAAAATCTGGATCTGGTTGTATACCTGCAAATGTTGCAGGTATGAACTGTGTTGTCAGTTTTTGTTCTTCCAGATTTTTAATCACAATTCCAACATAAGCACTTATAAACTTTATATAGGTTGGATTGTTGACTCTGGTGAAAGTCAACATATGACTTACACTATTGTGAACATGTTTAACCTTGTTGAGGTTTCTAAACTTAATATGACTGTTGGTCATCCTAATGGGACTAAGGCTATTGTTACTCATATTGAAAGCTTAAAACTTAATGATAAAATCACTATTCACAATGTCTTGGTAGTTCCTGACTACCAAGTCAGTCTTTTGTCTGTGCACATGCTTAATAAAGAAAACAAATATAGAGTGATTTTTGATGAAGATACTTGTCTCATTCAGGATTCTGTTCTAAGGACCCAAGTGGGGACTGGTAGTCTCAAAGATGGGTTGTATTTTCTTAATACAGGTACCAAATTTACCAATAATAATATTCAAGTATGTTGTTTGTCAAAATGTATTTGGCACAACAGACTTGGTCATCCTGCTGACCAAATTCTTAACATACTNTATTGAAAGCTTAAAACTTAATGATAAAATCACTATTCACAATGTCTTGGTAGTTCCTGACTACCAAGTCAGTCTTTTGTCTGTGCACATGCTTAATAAAGAAAACAAATATAGAGTGATTTTTGATGAAGATACTTGTCTCATTCAGGATTCTGTTCTAAGGACCCAAGTGGGGACTGGTAGTCTCAAAGATGGGTTGTATTTTCTTAATACAGGTACCAAATTTACCAATAATAATATTCAAGTATGTTGTTTGTCAAAATGTATTTGGCACAACAGACTTGGTCATCCTGCTGACCAAATTCTTAACATACTTAAACATAAAATTGCTTATAAAGTTGATTCTTCTGCTGAACCTTGTGAGGTTTGCCATAAGGCTAAGCAAACCAGAGAACCATTTCCTCTAAGTGATCACAAAACCAATGTCATAGGACAATTGGTTCATTTAGATGTATGGGGTCCTTACAAGGTTCAAAGCAGAGAAGGATACAAATACTTTTTAACTGTTGTTGATGATTTCTCTAGAGCTGTTTGGGTGTTTCTGTTGAGGGGGAAATATGAGGTTTTCCAAAACATTGTTAATTTCTATAATTTGATTAAAAACCAGTTTGATAAAACAGTTAAAGTGTTTAGATCAGATAATGGAACTGAGTTTATAAATCAAAGTATGGAAAAGTTTTGTAAAGATAATGGAATTAGAGCTGGCATAACAGGTCACACGAACCTGTTAAGACACGAACCTGTTAAGGTCAAACACGAACACGACCTGTTAACTAATCGTGTCATTTTTCTCAAACACGAACACGACACGAAAATTAACAGGTGCACCTGTTAAAAACCTGTTAACATGCATATCGCTTTTGCTAACCAAAAACATTCTGGAATTCATGTTCCCATTCAATTAAAATTCCACAAATCAAACACCTATTGGCATTTTACCATTACAAGGGGATATATATTCACTAGTTGAGAACATGAAGCTATTAGCAAAAAGATAATAAAAACTAAGAGCTAGTCACTACGTGTACATCCAAAACTTCAATATCTTCCAAAACTTCAATATCTTCCAAAAGTAGCAGCTCAGCATCAACTTACGTGTACATCCAAAACTTCAATATCTTCCAATCAAGAAACTAAATGTCAATGACCTATCGAGAGCAATAAATGACTAGTCAACGAACCAAACAGCAGAACCACTTATTTCTAAATGTTGTTTTGATTATCTTTTTGTATAAAGATTGAATATTTTTATTGAAGTTGGTTTTTTGATTGTGTAAAGATTAGTTTTGTATAAAGATTGAATCAGTCGAATCGGTGGGGTGATTGTCTGTGACTGAATTAGTTTTGATTTAAATCGTCGATTGGGTTTAGGTTTGGGGA
>LBNU01011090.1:7838-37090 GCA_014162995.1 Artemisia annua
CACTATACTACATCGGTCAGGTACACTGCCTGGTGGGGATTGCAAGCTTCTCGAGATCCCTCGAGAGGTAAAACGTAGTGCGTGTTGCAATCCACGCGCATCAGATGACATGGCTGATAATGAATTACTGGGCATTGACTGGCCAATGAGGTGGCATTATACGTTTAACGCCTCCTGTTATATATATATATATATATATATATATATATATATATATATATATATATATATATATATATATATATATATATATATATATATATATATATATATATATATATATATATATATATATATATATATATATATATATATAAGGTGGCATTATACGTGTAACGCCTCATGTTATATATATATATGGGGATATCTTGGCTACAATTATTGTAGCCAAATGGCTACAATACTCATCAAAAAATACATACAAAATCACTCAGGGACTCACAGAAACACTCAGGGACCCACATTTTTAACATATAATTGTAGCCAATTAGCTACAACAAATTGTAGCTAAGATTTTCCCTATATATATATATATATATATATATATATATATATATATATATATATATATATATAGGGTGACGTTATTGTGGTGTACATCTTAAAGTAGAAAATAATAGGCACCCTTGTGAACCATTGGATCAATGTTTATTGATGAGATTTGCATTTATTTAGAACAATTAATTGATAATGGCAATATTGTAATTAAATGAGTAAAGAATGGCATAATGTATCCCCATCTTTGAAGACTTAAGTTCATACGTGTGTTTTTTTCTTCATTCATTTTTGATGACACATTTATTTTTATTTTATTTTTTTGAACGAGTGACACATTTATAATGAAAACCTTTTTTCCTGAATTCACTTTTAGTGACACATTTCTAATGACACTTTTTTTTTCTTCTTGTATTCGCTTTTTTCTTATGACACAATTTTAGTGACACATAATTTTATTATGCATTTTTAGTGACACGTAGTTTTTTTTTGTAGATTCTTAATGACATATATTTAGTGACAGTTTCATAATACACTTTTAGTGACACATTTCTAATGACACACACAAAATTTCTTGAAACACAATAAATTTTTGGTTACGTTGCAGTGACACACTAATATTTTTGATACATTTCTAGTGACACATAGTTTCCACCATCAATTAAATTTCACAATGCTACTAAAACACAGCCATTAAACTAGAGATTCTCACCATGACCCATTAAAAAAAAACACACTACTAGCAAACATATTGTAACTAACTCGTGTTCATAATCAACTGAGTCACAAATCAATTACAAAAACAATACAGATCGTAAATATGAGATCTGAACAACGTGAAGCCTTAAAAAATATTATAACACTATATCCAAACATGTACAAGCTCATAAATCAATTACAAATTTACAACACCAAATTCTCAAATTAAGAGAAAAGTTATTTTACAAACAAGTTTTTTGCTACAAACTGAGGGACAAATCCCCACCATTCATCTAGTTTGATCTAATGGTGAGGATTAACCTAAGATTTAATGCATAAACCTAAGTCCATGTCTTTTTTCCCCCTTTTTCTTTGTCTTTTTGTCTTTCTTATTTGTTTACATTTTTTTTTAATTCAACTTTTTTTTTCTTTTTTGTTTCATAGTTCACGTTCTTATTTTTTTTTAATTCTTTTTTTNTTTGATTAAAGGACAAAAAAACGTGAAGTTAAAAAAAAGAAAGAAAAGAAAAAAGGACAAAAAAGAAAAAAGGAAAAAAAATGAATAAATAAGATAGAGAAAAGGACAAGAAAAAAACATGGACTTAGGTTGTCTTATTAAATCTTAGGTTAATCCCTACCATTAGATCAAACTAAATGGATGGTGGGGATTTGTCCCTTAGTTTGCAACAAAAACTTAGTTTCTAAAATAACTCACCTCCTCAAATTAAAATATACATCAATTATATCAAAGAAAGACAATTGTATCATTTATCTTTTAAAAAAAAATTAGAAAAAACACCAATATAGAAAACCAAAATACCATATCTGAAAACCACCCCATCACAATTTCACATCTTATCCGAATGAAGACCAGTAGGAGATATAATTAGTGTATCCTTATTTACAAACCTTTAGGAAAAAAAATCTAAAAACACAATATGTATCACCAGCGGATATGGTTCCTGACCCGATTCCGTCGGCATCAGTAAAAGTCTCGATGGCTGGGTGTGATTATGACGGTGTGGCAGTGGTGGTTGTGGTTAACGGTTATTGTTTCGAAATGGAGGGTAGGATTTTGTTAACTTGGCTGGAAATATAGATCTTTACGCATAGGATTTCAGCCCCGCGATCTCGTTGACATCATAGAATCGTGAGTAATCGATTTCCGTCAAGTAAACGGCAACAACAAAATCACCGGCGAGTTAAACACTGGTTAATCCGGTGTCCGAAAGAATATATTCATACACAAGTGGTTGTTTGTTAGATTTTCACAAAGATGTAGATATGAACATGAAAATGGCTTTTCATTCTTTTAATTGAGAGATTTGAGAAGTTTCTTTTTAGATCTTAAATGTGAAGAGCTTTTCAAGGAATTAGAGAGAGAGAAATAAATAATTACACCTTTTAGTTATGATGATGATGAGGAAACGTATGGTATAAATTTTTAGGAGATGGAAAAAAGTAAATACCGAGAACGCCCTTTATAATTAGTTAACAATTTGATTTAGATTAACCATCTAATTTCCCACATGTCATCTAATTATTGGTGCCTATTGTATCCTATTTTAAAGTGTACACCATATGAACATGATTCAATTAGCACAAAAAATGTAGTTATGAGGATCGAACATGAGTGGTTTGCAGCATTAGCACATTTGATAACCACTAGACCAACACCTTTTTTGTATTATATTTTGCAACCAAAAATCTATAAACGCATGGAATTCACAATGGAAAGATATATGGGACGATTAAAAAAATACGCATACTTTTTTTTCCACAAAACAAAAACCCTAATCATCAGCTTTTATTACGTATCAATGTTTTTATTCTCACGTATAGAAAAAACTTATGCCTCTTTTCCCTCAAAACCCTAATGATAACTATGTCTGATCTTATTTATTTGGCTGTTAAACAGCAAATGTGGAAGGAAGGCAAGCGTTGAGATCAGAAGCTATTTTATCTTTTCCTCAGCCTTTTTTTCCTTAGTTCTCTCACACTGATCTTCTTTTTGTATGTGCAGGTTTGAAAATACCAGGTGTTCTTTAGAAGTACCATGGTAAGTTTGCTCATGAGTTTTTTTCCTTTTTTTATTTTACTAATATCAGGTCTTCTTTTGTTTTTGTCATAGTTTGAGAGGGAGTTTGGTTCACCGGAATATTTTGATCATGCTTCACATAATGTAACTTTTTATTGTTTAGGTACATCATCATCATCATCATCATCATCATCATCATCATCATCATCATCAGGTATTTTGCAGAAATCAATTTCGTTTTATTATGTATAAGCACCAATCAGGACACCACAAGTCGATTTTTAAGGTATGTTTTATAATGTTATGGTTTTTATTTTAGTTTCTCTCAAAATCCTAATTTGTTTTTACTAATTGATTTCCATCTTTTAATTTACAGGACAGGAAACACAATAATATGTTATGGTATTCGGTTTTTTGACTTAATATCTGTTGTTCACGTATGTTTTCTATTTACGTATGTTTTAAATTTAATATGTTTACACTTTAATATCTATTGTTCTCGAATCTGCTAGGATCTACTAAACTCACTCACGTATGTTTTCAATTTAATATATGTTGTTCACTGGTGATATGCACAGGTATAACTTACATTCTTACTTGCTGTAGGTTGTATTAAATTTTGTTTGGCAGATAAATGATGATCAAGGGTAATATATATGAGATCATTTACTTAGTCATAATAAACTTCTTAATTTTCTAATTGGTATTAAAAAGAGCAACAGATGAGAGGTGTCGCCTTTTTTTTATGTAACGCTGAAACTTGAGAATTAAGTTTTGAAGTGGATCGATCATCTCCTCTATCTTGATTTTCAAATTCTCAGCTACATCTGATATTATTTTGGGTACCATGTTGATAAATCAGGTTCAGTATTTAATGATTGACAAAAAAAATGATATAGGGTATTTGAATGAAATTTTAGGGTTTTATGATCAAGTTGAATCTTTAATTTACTGCAAGCATAATATCATTATCTTTCGCTGTTGTTGAATTTAGTTGAGGTTTAATTTTGGTGGTTTGGTCAATCAGGTGTGGCTAGAAAACATGATTTATGGCATCCACAAATTGAAGTACTTATTGCCAACATGAAAGGTGTGGCTGGAACACATGATTTTCTGAACCAATATTTTTTACATTAAAACTGATTGTTGTAACTTTAAGCTGAGGATCAGTTCCAAAATTAAAATCCAAACAATGTGTATGATTTTTACTTGATGTCAATGTGCTCGGATATTGATGTAGGATTGGATGGTGTGATTTGAGACATTATCAGTTTTCTTTCAGATCTTGACATGCTCAAAATCTATCACTACTCTAACAACCATTTGATGGCTTTGTTGTGCTATTCAACAACATAATAAAGATGATCGTGACAAGCTGTTGCTGGTAAAACACTATAGTATTGGCTGGAGCAGAGTAAATGAGTGAATGTTGAATTTTCTTCATTTACAAGAATGGCGAAATCAAGGCATTCCTTCTCCTTCTACCATGATTGTTACATTTGTCTATTTGATGTCGCACATGCCATTTTTGAATGCCTCTTAGTATTATGTACAGTGGTATAATAGTAGGCTTTGATGTGTCTGAATGGGGTCGATTAAAGCTAAGATGACCACATATTGACACGGTACCCTGCTAAGTTTGCAGCCATAATTTTACACATTTTTGGTTCATTTTTATTTTGAGCTCGCATAATATGAGTAATGCCACCGGTGGCTGCTATGGGGATGGGAATGGGAATGACACGTGTAGGAATAAACCGACCCATGATTCCATATTTAATAGCTCTTCCAGAATCACCTGTGCCAATAAAATTTCTTATATGCTACGCCATAAGTCATAACGCTATAAGAAGATACTTAATCAGAAGTGGTTTTATTATATTTTTTTCAATAGGACGAGGGAGCTGAGAGTATCCACTCACAGAACCATTGCCATCGTATGGTCATGGAAGAGATGGACCTGGAGGACGGCTCAGTAGTCTAATAGGTGGATCACAACTTACCAATTTTTGTTAGGAGATGCTAAGCTATACAAGCTTTAACTACAAACATGTTTTGTTATTAATCCTTAATAGTTTTTTCATTGTGTGCCATAGGATTGTTACAGCTGGGAGATAGCTTGCGAGGAGCTTAGAGTTACAATCATTGAATGATTTGGGATTTTCTAAAAGATACGCTAGGTGCTTACAGGTAAATGTTCTTTGTTGATTTTTATTGTTATTCGTCATTTTTTTGTATATTTTTTTTAGCTTTAATTGAATAATTTCAATATTCCTCACTTGCATTTGACCCATTGGTTGATCTTAGTGCACTATAATTCCTTGATACAAAAGATTGTATTTTATTGGTTTAATAAAGTGGTGCTTTGATAAGAAATTTTAAGTATGCCTACTAAATTGCAACATTTTTTTTTTAATTGTGGCAAAGAGATGAGTAGGGTGGGTAAAGTCTGATTGGGAAAAAATTAGAGGAACTGATATTGACAACAAAGTTTGTCATCCTACATTGCTACAAGGTAACTTTTTAGTATCTCAATCAAGTGCTGCTATGATGCTTTTTATGTCTCTGCTACTCTTCTATTCTCGCCATGCTAACCTTTGTAGATTTTGAAGTGCATAGCTGATCACAAAGGTAGGTGGCATGATGTGTGGATCTGGTAACGGGTCGAAACGGGACCAAGTTGAAATTAGTCATTTTTAGGTTCAAGGTGGAACGGGTTAGGTTGAGTTTAGCTGGAAACACTTTTTGTAGCATTTCAAAAAGTTTAAAAAATTAGTGCGCTAATAATAATCAATAGACTATGGCGACTTTAGACACATTTTACCTGTAACATGACTATTATTTTAACATTTGGCATTGCAGAAGCACAAAATTCATGGACGAATGTATCCCCTTTCACGTCAGGGGCACAAATTTCAGGAAGCTAAGCACAATGAATTCTCCAGATAATGTTCCACCTGGTAATATTTTCATAAATTATATAAATTCGGCACATAAGAATATGGTGGCTTATATAAGCTGACACACGAATTTGCATCTCTGTGGTAAACATGAACTGATATTGACAACAAAGTTTTTCATCCTACACTGCTACAAGGTAACTGTCTTCTACTTTTTTTTATTATTATTTTTTTTATTTTTTTAACCGTTGATAACGCGGGATTGCGACCACGCAACAGGTTTTACCTCTCAAGGGATCTTGAGAAGCTTGCAATCCCACCAGGCAGTGTACCTGACCGATGTAGTATAGTGTAGTGGTAAGTACGGGGGATTGATCGTTCTCTCACAGGGAATAGTCTTCGTTAGGTATGAAAAACTACTCTAATAGGTCTAAAGATGAGGGATGATTATTTTTTGTATTTTTATATTTTTTGAAAGCAAGTAAAATCTCGGATTTGAAGGAGTGGGCGGAATTAGTTGCTAGTCAACTAACCCAAAAGCTACTATTGCAAATAAAATAAAATAACAAGAAAATAAAAGATTGTGAAACTTATATGAAGACAAGTGTGTTTACTTAGATTTCCTTACTCCCTAACTATCCCGGTTAATTAGTGTGTATTAATTACGTGGATGACGGGTGTATTCCTTAATACCATTCGTGGGGTGGCGTACGTACTTCCCTAACTCTATAAGCTCCTACTTCACTCCTATGTCGAGCCTGCTAGAAACTCCTAACATGGGATCATTAGAATTCGCTCATGCATTAAATACAACCGTAAAAACCTAGTACGCATTGGTTCATGTTTCTTAAGACGTTCAAGCAAGTTACCGTATAGGAGGTTAGCCAGTTTTCTTAAGCCTAACATCGATAAACAATCATCCAATACAAGTAATAACACACCAACAACCAATAATCAATAGTTAGGTTTCATTAGATCTAAGCAAACACAAAATAAACCTAGCCTAGCATGTTATTTGAAAGACAAGCATACGATATAATTAACCAACACATAGACATATTGATTAATTTGAATGGAGATTTATCTTTAATTGAACATGGAAGAGTCAAGGGTGAAAAACCCTTGAAAAAGCTGTCAAAATCGTCTAGGGTTTTGTTCCCAAAAGTTGCACACTAAAAGTTGCACACTAATGAATGAAAAATAGAAAAGTATATATAGAAAATACACTCTGACGGCGTCAGCTTATACGCTCTGACGCCGTCAGCTCGCCGCCGTTAGGGTTCTCGGATGGCCTAGATCTACTTCTGACGCCGTCACTTGTAAACTTGCTCTGGGCCGTCACTCTTTAACTTAACACCTGACGGCCTAAGAATATTAACACCTGACGCCGTCAGGTGTAAACATCTCATTTTCTTCTTAGGGCGTCACGTATAGTCAGAATCCACTCCTTTGTCTTGGTTGGCTGACGGCGTCACCTTGTGACCTGACGCCGTCAGGAAGGATTTCCAGCATTCTTTTGAGACTTTGTCGTTTTCTTCACTTTATGCTCAAAAAACGTCCAAAATGAGGTGTTTTCCAGAATTCTTCTCAAAAGTACCTAAAATGACAAAAGGAACGATTTAAGGCAATATTTGATCATATTAACTCGAATTAGGGCTTAAATGACCCCTAAAATGGGTACACTTTTCACCTCATCAACCGTAGATCATCATGCAAAGCATTTATCTGAGTTTGATATACTTTTAAAAATTCTAGGGCATAGTATCATGTTACAGTTAAACATATAATGGTTTTTTTTGTCATGTTCTTTATTCATAACTTTATAGATGATCCAAATACCATCACCTAGCATATAACTAATAGTAGTTGTTTGGTATTCAGCCAAATGTTGTCGTTTTGCCGATAGGACTGTCGCTCAGCTGCAAGCTTTTCAGAACCAGCCAAGGAGTACTTGATGAGACAAAACACGATGCCTCAAATAAAAAAATAAAAATAGAGGTGTTGGCGAGCTTTTAATATTGATTATTTGGTCCATCCACACCAAAAACCTATTTCGTATATCAACTGACTGCTAAATGCATTAAAACATTTCTTTCCCTGCAATCTGAACTAGGGATATACATAGAGTGGTCCACAGATACGCAAGGAATGCATTATCTAACTATCACATCCGATTTTGAAGGGTACAGTGGGCTTTTGTGTTTCTTTATGACAATGGCAGGTGGTGAGCTATGATTTCCATATCAGCGGGCTCGAGAAGAAGACTCATCCTGATAATTTTTGGTAGCTGAATTGACTATTGAGCATCATCCTGATAATGAGTTTATTTAGTAACCTATGAGTTGTTGACTTTCTGTCATTTAAGTTACCAATGGGCGTGCTTATATCATCTATTTTAATTTCTCTGTTGCAGAAAAGTATGGAAGAAAAACTTTCAAAAGTAACGCTTTAGTACAGTAATATAAGAAAATAAATTGGTTATATTGAACCTCAACTAAGGTACTTTCGCAACTATAAAATCAAGCCTGTTATTATGTTGAAGGTATAATATGAATGACGTTGATTAGGAAGGGCTTTATTATATATTTTTTACAGATTGAGGAAAACATAGATTCAAGACAGCGCAAAATATTATCGCTGGAGAAAAGGATTAACAAAATTGCTGAAGACAATATTCACGAGTTTGAATACAATCAGGTAGCGGCAGCCCAAGAGTTAGCTGATGAAAGGTTTAGCTTGCGCTATAAATAGTCAAAGTTGAAATATCAGTACGTTCAACACTTTACTCTCAAAAACATGTTTTTTTCAATTTCTGATATGAGAGTTTACGAGGTTGTTAAGCATATCTTATTTAATGTATTAGTACTGATGCCATTGTTTGCTATGTGTAAATTTAATTGGTGCCCATGAGTACGTTTCAATCCGATATCAAATGAAGTTCAAATGTCAATAAAAGTTTTAGTTAAAATTGTAGTTAGAAGTGAGGGATACCCCATGAGCACTCAGCAAATTATATAAAAGTGTTAGATTTGAACCAGTGGCTATATACAAGAATTGTAATGGTCGTCATTAGTCTTAATCTAATATGTTATTACTAACGAAAATGAAACAACCCCTTTTAGGAAACATCACCATTATAGTTGGAATGGGTCTAGATTGACACTTGAGTATCTCCACTTGATAGTGACATCATTCTTTATGTTTTTAAGATCATATCAGTCACATGAGTATTTGTGACTTTTTAGTAGATTTATCCGAATTTAAGGAGATTTGGTTGGCTCTTTTAAAAGCGTTAGGTTGAACCAAACTCTATTGTTAGTTCTATATAGCAATACAGAAAACTATGTTACCATACTGATATAAGAAACTTTCTTTTAAAATAGAACTATATAATGTAACTTTCGAATACTTTTTGTGACTTTCAGCCATTTTGAACAATTGTCGTATTCTATATCAGGTGATTAAGAAGGATATGGAAACTGATGCAATGGTGCCTTCTTATGATTCACTGAATTGTGGTGCTCTCGCAACACATGTGAGTTTCGCTTCTTGACGCGAAGATAGTCATATGCTAAACTTGAGCTTGAAAAGAAGCTGAAAAAGGATATAAAGGTAAAATTTATTTTGATATTTTATTATCTTATATTTACAACTATGTACAAATTATATGACATATTAGTTTTTGTTTTATTTTCTTATTTTACAGCCTTACCTTCATGAATTTTGAATTTAGCGAGAATACTGGTGGTGAGAAGTTAGTTAGTTCTGTAAAGTGGATTTAATATAGTATTACACAAAATGGTGAGGGTGATAAAAAGAATTGGTTGAGTTCTATACAACACTGGTGAAAACAATTAATCATAATCGAATATCTCAATCAAGTTCATTAGATAAAATAACCAAAAAGGTAAAAAGAGACTAAATATATGTATGAACTTATATGTTTGGTATCATCACATAAGTATTATGAAAAATATGTGAAACACTTGTATAATAAATCCCAAACACTTTTCCAAACACGTCTACCAATTGTAGTCACAACTAAGTATATGTTGAACGTCACCTTTAATAATAATAATAACGGATTAAGACGAAAATAAATATACGATAAACGCATTTATTTTTGTTCTTAATCCGTTAAATATATAATTTAGTATGTTTATATCTTTATTTTTTGTCAACGTGCTTTTTTCAACGATAATCACAAGTCATGGCCGGCCATCGGGCGGGTTATATGCCCGGGAGGGCTTATAAATTCTAATCATGACACATGATGTCTTTGGAAAACACTTGCAACCTTCTCATGAAATCTTAAAAGACATGACTGGATCAAGTAATGCAACAATTGTATATCATTTATCAAAGACATCAGTTACGCAAGTTAAGCAAGATTGCGCCTGATGAAATTATTCGGTATGAAATTTTACTTATATCAAAGACATGGCCGCCGCTGACCGTGAACATGGGCCGCTTTAAATGTACAAGGTTTACCCTTTTTTTTCCCTACAATCTTTTATATAACACATTCACATTTAAGTTTTCTTCATTCGGTAATCATATGCTTGAGTTTTATTTCGCAATTGAGTTTAAATCATTTACAATGTTGTTACAAAGAACTTTGTATATTTTAATTGTTCTATAATTGTTAACGTTCATTTATTTTCATTGTTAATGCATTCAATAATAAAAATTGGAACAACTATATCTTTTTTTCGTCTTAAACGATAAAGACTAAATGTTTCAAACATATAAAATATTCAAAGAAATGACCTTTTTGTATGTGTTGTGAATGACTAATGAGATGGGCAAAGTGAGATGTTATATTTTTATTGAATGTCATCACTTGACTCATTTATGCCCATACTTTTATTAAGGCGATTCCAAGTAGCTAACAAACAACCTCACCTATTATTATTACAACTTTTTTAACATAATACCATAACAAAAATACATAAACTCAACGTCATTAAAAATTATTTCCAGTTAACTGACAACATAAAAATTACTTAAACTTAAAAAATAACAACACAAATCTTCTTTTACGCCAACCTCACATTCTCTTAAAAAAATTTAAACGTAAACTAATACCACAACAAAATTAAATGAAATCGACGTCGATAAAAATAATTTCCCATTAACTGACACCATAAAAAATTAACCATAATTTTACGATAACTAAAACCATCTAAGGTACCGTAGATCCAAGTCATGACATAAACATATATTTATTTTCGTTCTTAATCCATTCAATATATAATTTAGTATGTTTATATATTTATTTTTTGTCAACTTACTTTTTTCAACGATAATCACAAGTCATGCCCGCCCATCGGGCGGGCTTTGAAGTCTAGTGTGTGTATATATATATATATATATATATATATATATATATATATATATATATATATATATATATATATATATATAACAGGAGGCGTTACACGTAAATGCCACCTCATTGCCCAGGCATTGCCATGTAATTCATTATCAGCCATGTCATCACATGTTGTCCACCTAAGCATACTTTGAATGGATTAAAATTTCGGATTTAATTATGTTCAAAAATCAACAAAGACGGATTCAAACCTGGGTTCTAGGCAATGTTAACAAACATGATAACCACTAGACCAACACATCTTTTGGTTTATATATTCCAAGTCTAAATCTATAAACCTTAAATAATATTTTAGGGTTAAATTTGTTAAATTAAAATTAGCAAAAAACCTACACACGACTCATTCATATTACATAATAGATCTCTATCTTTCTTTCTAAACCTTTTTAGGGTTTTTAAGGTTGCCAGGTAGCTGCAGGCTCTTTTTAAACAATTAGGGGAAACGCCAACATCACCATCAACAGTCACCAATATTGTTAGACTTTTGTTTGTTTAAATTTTCTTTTATATTTTCTCTTGCTTTCTTCGTCTTCTTTGTTTAGGTTATTTTTCTTATATGCTTTTTTTCATTCATTCATTATATCCTCAAAACCCTAATATCATCTTTTTCCTCAGCCACAATTGTTCCTTATGCATTCTGGACAAAGAAGAAAGGTTAATACGCTTTTTGTATACACGAATATGATTTGTGAATGGTTAGTAATTTGAATCGTGGGTCTGCTGCTTATGTTAGGGTTTTTTTTTGTGTGTGTCATAACTAATGAAACTGTGTTATATTTTTAATATATTGTGTATGCATATGTTGGTTTTGTTGCAAGATATTGGGTTCAATAGAGAATATAGTAGCCAATACCCATTGTTCGCTTATATTGATTATTTATGTTTCATATGCAGTGAGATGAGAATAGAAAACGAAAGTTACCACAAGCTTCTAACAGCGTCTTGGAAACGGATTATACAAATGTTCGTGTAAGCTGATCATGGGAGTTAAGTTGGCTGTCGAGTTTGATCGTTGAAAATGCGTCAGCATGAGGACAAAATCTTATTGGTGTTGTTTAATTTATACTTATTCAGGTACACTTTTTTGGCCATTTACTTTATACATATTTAATGGATATATGAAGCTAAAAAAGGCGGTGGCAAATTGGGCGTCAAATGAATGAACTGGATCCGTATTTCAGAATGAGGCGCGATGAGCCAGTGAAACAACTTATGATCGGCTGGCACGAGAGCACCAAATGTTTCTAGGTTAGGTGGTCTTGGTTTATTAGGGTTAGACCGCGCAACTGGAGGCATGCCAGACATGATTCACCAAATGCTATATCAACCTATTTCTCAGAAGGTGCAAATTGCTTCCCAATCCCCAATTAATGGAGCAGGTATAGTAACTAATAATCTTTCTTTTTCTGTGACGAGAGTGACCAAGCATGGTTAATCAGATAATCTAACGTGAATCTCGGAATCTATTTCTGTGATACCATATTTCCATGTTTATTATATCATGCCATATTTCGTGGGTGACGTGACTGATATATATAATAGCCCTCTCACTTTCAACAAGTCTAATGTTTGATGACTGTTTATCACTGGTGCCATTAGGATCAGTGGTCACAAAGTACCTGAGATGCCAGGAGCACAAGGAAATATGAGAGCTGAGGCGTCATGACAAGGTATTTCATTGTTTTCTTATTTCTTGATTTCGGTCTTTGGTGAAAATTTATAAGAAATTATCACATTTTTCAAATATCAATTTTAAAAACTGTAGGATCCTAGCCTAATCCTTTATTTCACCACAATTAGGTGTACACTACCTATTGGCTACCTCCGTGTTTATGCGCATTCTAATTAGCTCAGGTCAAAAGTCAGGGCAATATAACGGTTGCTACTTACATAAATAATGTGATTGGTGTTTACGCCGTTGAAACCTTTCTTTAGTGTTGTGGTACCATGCAGCATTTTCTGATTATAGTTGATCGTTGTTCAGTACTGTGATGGTTGTGTGTCTTCAAAACATGATCAATGGCGGGGCAAGTTGCCTAAGCTTGCAGCCACGACAACTCTATCGACGGTCTTCAAATGCCTGCTCAACAATGCCTGCTCAACGAGAAGAGTGTGTGTGAGCCTGTCATGAGCCTATGTGGACTCGATAAAGGTGTGATCATCTGTATCTTGGCAATGAAGCTTATTACAGTTTTGGCCATGGTTTTCATATCCTCTTTTGTCGACCGTTTCGATTCATGGATTTAGGGTCTCAGTTACAGCAGCGGTGATAGTTGTGAACTGATGATCTACGGCGGTAGTGGTATTCACAGATCATATTGCTTGATCATCTTTTCATTGGTACACATCTAACGGTGTTTTCAATTTCATGATTTTCATTATGAGTAGCATATAAAATTTTGAAGTTGTAGCTCAACCAAGCTTTTTGTTTGCTCTATGTCTAAATGTCGTCATATGATGAAAGTAAGTGTATATGTGATTCTGTATCAGTTAATCCAAATGATCATCTGTCAAGTAACCTTGAAAAAAGTTCTGAATGACTGCTTATTGCATTCTTACAATGCCTACTAATTTAACAAGTATTGTTCATTCAAACAGGTTGTTTTGGGCATAGTATTAGGGCTTAAATTCGGCAATGAAGCTATATTCAACATGAGACACCAGCAAGAAATCAACAAAGAGAGATAAAAATGGAGGAAAAAAGTAGAATACTGATTAGCAGACCCTATAGAAGTAAGTAGATCCTTGCCATTCAAAATCTTACCCGAACATAGCAAATCATGATGTCCATATCAGTAATAATAATCAACTATAACATAAATGTTGTGACAAACTTTGAGATGGCCCGGTATGATGTGGAAGCAATTTCTAATAGCTCGCTTCCTGTTGCCTCAACTGAAAAATAACGCAAATTAAGCTATTTGGGTGGTCAAATTTTAAATTGAGTCTGTTGTTACCTAAAAGAAAAGAAAAAAGTTATGGTTGTTATGACGTTTTTAAGAGTTTAAATGTTAGATTCAGTTAGGAAACTAACAGGTTGAGGCAATTTAAATGTTGGATGGTGATGGTATCAATGCTGAGATGCTTGAGACAGGATGGTGATGGTGATGGTATCTTGGATAGCTTATTAAAATTCGTTATGAGTACTGTGTAGAATAGAGATAGTGTTTTACAGATAAGTCTCTAAAATGTTCTCAAAGAATGAGTAATTAGTAGGTTAAGTTTTTAACCTCTAAAATGGCCTGCTTTATTGCAGAGCCAATTGGTAGCATGTGACATATTGGGTTTATAATGCTCTAACTTATGGGCTTCTATACAGGAGGAAAGCATAATATTACATAGAATGAACCGACTTCAGAAGTAGAAAAGCTAGCTCAATCAGTACATGAGCTTGAGGAAGCTGTTTTGACTGGCGGAGCTACTGCAAACGATGTGCGTGATTACGAGCGCAGACTGCAATAAGAAAATGATTGTGGAGTCACAGTTAAAGGGTATAGTTGATAGTTCTATATTGATATGCATATGTTTCGCTAAGCTAAGTTTGTTAGTGCAGATTGAATTTTATATATGGGTAATTATGCTGGTATCTTCCCTGATTTAAAAAGGATAATGATGATAAGATTTATAGGAGGCTTGATTCATGTTTGGTTATTCCTCCACCTAAAGGCAAGAAGCCGAAAGCTATTATAAAGCTCCTTGGTGGTACAATTATAGGAGCAGTTCCTGAAGTTACGTATAGGTCGGTTGTTCTTCCTGCAATCATACTTTTCATATTGATTTTGTTTAAGAGCAAAAGAACGTGTTAAAATTTATTGCCGTTATTTTTGTAGATGTACTAATCTACTTGGGCTATTGGCAAATGTAGGCTATCTTATTAAATCCGTACCATATAACGTGACGGCTGATCACTCACAAGCGGCTCGAGAAGTTTTTGAGAGGTTTCATTCCTGCTTGAATTTAGTGTTAACGTATGGATTGCCTAGTTATGGCCTGCTAGCAGCTGAACTTGTTGATCTTCCCCTTTATTCTGTTGGCCCTAGGTGTACAGACTTTTTCTTATCAAGTTTTATTAGCCAAATGCATCTCACAGTCCCTTTATTATTTTCCACTTGCGTGAAAATGTTTGAAGTTCAGACCAGCTATTACTACTTAGGGAGGTTTGCAAATTTGATTCGCGCTCTTTCTCTTAAATTTTTTCCCATCACCATAGCAAATTGACATACTGCCTGTTTCTCTTGAGTAGGGTGGTACATATCTCTGAGGAGATTCTTAAAGTGAAATAAGAAGTTAGCATCAAATTTTTTGTTGGTGAGGAGCAGAGCTGGACCAAATCAGAAACAACCGTAAGTATATGTTCATACTTCCATATTTAGCTTATAATATAATTTCATCATGCATTAATCTTCCATTTAGGTGGTGTTTGGGAATCTCAACATTTTAGGCAATAGTAGATACAACAACCTAAAACGACATTATTCTGGAAACTGGCCGAGGTTAATGAGAATTCTTATGATATGGAACTCGCTTCAGTTATGAAACTTTCAAATAAATTATTAGAATCATGTAAAAAAGAGAGTAAGTGAGTAAGTTTGTTTCACCATATGAGTATCCATAACTGAATATCTGAGCCCTGATTAGAAACAGAATCTGAGCATCCACGTCCTACGTTTTTATGCAGAAGCGGAGTTCGAGCTGTTTAGCTCGATTTTCAACCAATATAGTAAAGGTGGAAGTCGCACCTCCTTCAGCCGATGCAAACATGTGTGGTTGTACTACTGTTCTATGTACCAGATGCAAGCATCGGTCTTTACCTGATACTTCTTTCTGTTAAAAACAAAGAATCAATAAGGACACAGAGATAGATTTTGTCTAACCACCCGAAAGCACACTTAAAAGAAAGCTAGAAGAGGTATCCCAAGACTTACCTGTGGCTAACAGTTGCAAATAAATTGTACTATCGACCCATTTTGGAACTCCATGAGAGTACAATAGTAGTGAACCCATGCACTGCATAGGCATAGGTGATGGTGTTCGTTGCAATGAGACTCCAAAGAAGCACACACTCTACTGTGACCCTCACCTGCCAAACTGGCTAAAACGGGCACGAAATAGAAAGAGTAGGATTGTATCAAAAGAAGTGTTTGTTGATCTTCTTAAAAGTTGTGAATCATATGAACAAAAAATACATTTACACAAAGCATGTGAGCTATTCTACAAGGTTTTTAAAAGTGTACTATCTCTTAGAAGTCCAGTTCCTAAAGAAATTCAACTCCAATGGGTAATTTCTGAAGCGTCCAAAGATGTAAGAACCTGACATTTTATAATGAAGTTGGTTTAGAGCGGAAAAGAAAGAATAACTCAGCTTTGGGGATTTAACGGTGATAATATAGCACAAAGTTCATACTCAGTTGTTGAATGCCTACTAATGGTGTTAATGATGATGGAATCGCTATCAAGTGTAACCTATGCTCAATAGTGTTTGTTGATGACCAAATGCTTGCAAAGCACTGTATCAATAATCATAAAAAGGAAGCCCAATCGGTGACTAAACGCAGCAGCCAAACACCCCTTGACAAAAACACCCCTTGACAGCAGCAGTCAAACACACCCTAGCCATCCATGCACCTTGATAACATCCTAACAACACCTGATGGCAGCAACCTTTGACGACTAAAGGTATTTTTGTAGATTATAAAATTATAGCTAAAATTTAGTACTATTAGTCACATCTATTAAACTAAATTTGTTTATTTGCATCTTCATATATATGTTTTATTAATAATTATTATGACGAGGATGCAGATTTTCTGAAGAAAAAAAGTAATGGGAATGGTGGTCACAGAAGACTTAAGAAGAGGTACCAGTCGATTGAATCTTATGATGAAATGAATGTCCTAGAGGTCGATGACGAGTGATTGATCAACGAGATCCCGAGGCGGTAGATACTGAAGGGAAAACTTTACCAAGTTTAATATACATGGCACATGAGAAGACACCTGAATGGCATCATAACTTCAAAGCATGAGCCATGAAACGCACTGGTAATTATGTTATATCACTCATTTATGATGCATGTGTTTCTGTATATATTTATCCATGCACACAAGCTTTCCACACACACGCACAGGTATTGAAATTAAAAGAAGATAAATTGATGACTCGAAGAGCTAATGTTGTATATTTACTTGTGGTAAATACCTATTGTATTTGTTCCGTTTAAAGTCATATACGATAAAACACAATGAAACAATCAGATTCCTATATATATTAAATTTAATAATCCATTAGACTTAAGAGTTTACAAGCCCAATGAGGAAAATTATGGCCAAATTCTCAGAATACTCATATATATTTTCATTATAATATTAAAATAAATGCATTTTGTTACCAATCCTATATATACATTAACATACTAAAATAGCCTGAACTGCATTGCTATTTTTAGAGCCTGTTATTGTAAGCAATTGACTAAGAAAAATAATGCCATTCATCTTATATTACAAGAAAATTGAATCAATGGTAAAATGTAGACTTGATGTAATTTGAGAGTCCATAATGAACTACTTATATGATTTGCGATTGACATGATCATTAAACTTACATTGAGCATTTAAGAAGCCCATTTCATAACTGGTTGGTTGATTTTTCCATTGATTTAAAGATATATTATGTGACCTCTAATTATCTAAGAGGATTTATACGATGTTTCTTTCTTTTTTTATTGATTATTTTAAGTTTTTAGCTGATGCTTATATATCGATGTGCATTTATTTTTGAGTCACCCAGAACAATTATTTTTAGGACATAATTAAGATGAATAAAGTACAGTACTCTGCACTCGAGGACCAAAATATTCATCGAGTGAGGTTTAATGCAACTTTTTCTTTTGTGGGTCTGTTTTATATAGTATGGGGACTACCTGTATTGACCCTCACTATGGCCCGTTTCAACATGTATTGACCCTCACTATGGTCCATTTTAACATATTACAGTAAATAAGTTGTTAAATAAGTTTTCCCACAACGTTTCATTTTCTATGCTATACTTGCTACATTGATTTAACCACAACTTACATCTTTTCTTCTTTTCGTTTTTAGTTTACTCAGCAAGAATGGAAGAGCACATAAGACTTGAGAGGTACCCGGGAGAGTAGAAATATTTGCTTTACTAATTGTTTGGCACTTAAATAAGTGCTTTAAACAGAAATACACAAAGGTTTGTTATGGTTAACGACGAATTAGTTTCTACGCTTTGGTAATATTCTTTGCACGTTATTGAAATATATGTTGGTGTGAAAATATCGGACACTTAAAACTGCAACTAATTGAAGATGGGTTGGTAGTTTGGTACTCAATTTGGAACTACAGATTTTTGGGGGACACATGAATGATCAACAGATGAAGATTCCTCCAGTGTGTATGATTATTTTTCGCTTTCTGTAATATCATAATTATTGTTATAATAATTTCCAGTGACGATGAAAGATCGAGCCATGGGAGTTCCTTTGTTTGAGGCTATGTTCTTTGACTACTAATCATTGGCATGCTTGGTTGTGAATACGCACCTCAGGTTTCGTTAGCTTAAGTTTTCAACGCTATTCATAAGGCTTGCTCGCCCATCGGAAGGGCTACGCTTTGATACTTTGTTCTTGCGTACCACTTTAAAACCTTTTTTACTCTCATATTCGATAAACATTTATTTCTTTTCGTTCTTAATACCTATTTTTTAAAACGTAATCTTACTACCTTTCTTTCAGTATTCAAAAAATTCAAACGATATATACAAGTCATGCCCACCCATCGGGCGGGCTTCGAAGTCTAGTGTATATATATATATATATATATATATATATATATATATATATATATATAATAGTTCAGGGTAGATATTGTAATTATGAAAACTTGAAGGGTATAAATGGACTATTTTCATATAAAAACCTATCTTTTTACTTAACAACATAACACAATACTAGGGAACTTCATGTGAGGGGTTTCATTTGGGTATTCGTTTTGATGAGTTTGTTGGGTTTACGATTTAAAGTGCCCTGGCTCCTCAAACGTTTACTACATGACCTCTGAATTACGATGGCCCGAACGGTGTTATGTTATATTTAAAACCTAATAACAACATGACACAATACTAAGGAGCTTCATGTGAGGAGTATTATACCTCTGAATTATGATGGCCCAAATGTTGTTATGTTTTATCTAAATCTAGAAACCTTAAGAATGATTATTTGAGAAACATAGAAACAGTAACTAGGACTTGACATACACACACCTACACTACCCCCAGGATACGTGAGTAAGCTGTCTAAACCTCTATCCCACTTACCTTAGGCCCAGGTGAGTTTCCATAGCCTCACTTTTTAAATGCTTTACAAACCCTGTGAGGGGGATACATGCTTTAAACCGACTACAAGTCTTTTTCTTTGGTTATTGCACAAGTTTACTTTCTGCCACCATTACATAACTAAAATTCATGAACCATAATCACTTGCGAGTGAACGTGAATATATTTGATAGATCTATTGGAGTTTGACAACTCCCGTTGGTTTGCCCCAGCCGGGTACCAATAAGTACTATATTTGAAAACACCCTTAGGATTAACCTTGGCAAGTTAATCTTTATTAAGTCCCATCATGTAAGGGTCTGCAGTGCCCCATGACCTGGACATGTTAACGTGCAGTCTCATGAGCTTAGTGCAATAATACTCTTTCTTAACTTTTTCCACAACTAGGGTTTAAGCTGAACCCTGTGGAACTTGTATTCACCCCATATCTACTTAAACCTATGACTCTCACTCAACCTTAGTGTTGAATTTTAAGCATGTTATCCTAGGTAATTGAGCCCTTTAGAAACCATGGCACGGTGTGACACTGGACATGAGGACGTCCAGACTAGTTATCATTCACCTACTTTTGCTTTAAAACGTATCTTAGGGACATCTCTTTTGGTAAAAGTACATCTTTTACTGTAAAAACTCTGATAAATAAATGAATGATAACTCCTCTTTTAAAAAACGTCTCTATTCGAGTCGTTTTCTATTATCATATCTTTGTATCCATGAAATAATACCCCAGATCAAATTCCGCTATGATTTGTGAAAATAGGGGTGTTACAGATTGGTACCAGAGCCTTGGTTATAGAGAACAAAAGGTTTTTCCTAAACTATAACCACTTTTTCTAAAAAGGTCCTCGGTGCCACTAGAATCCCCGAATTGCCTTTAGGATAGATTCCCCATTGCATTCCCCAAGACTGCTATGATACTTTTCCCCGAATTGCCTTTAGAATAGAATCCCCAATGCATTCCCCGAATTGCCTTTAGGATATAGTATAGGTTAGAGATATGCTAAGATACTTTTCCCAGGTATTACAGTTAGATATGTTCCCCTAACATTCCTATCATCGTGTTGGACACCGATGATGAAGATACTTCATCGGATAGTTATGAATATACCCCGGCTACTCCTAACCAATCATCCTCTGATTCTAATTCTCCGGAAGAATTAGCTCAGAATCTCTTAGTTGCCTTAGCTATAGAACCCTCCCCGAATGATCCCTATATGCAAGTATATAATAGTTATATGCAAGCATATGGTGGTGATATTCCTATCGTACCCTCTTTAACCCCTACTCCATCTATACCTCACTTTAATACCCAAGACTGCTATGTTCCCGAAGTAGTTTCTCCTCCCCGTAAGAAAATACGTATTATACCACCCTCGCCTCCCCCTAGGTTTGAAATAGGAAGTAGTTCTTATAGAACGCCTTTAGAAAGGCATGAGGAACAAATTAAGGACATACTGGATCACCTAGATAAGTTATCTTTAGGACGTATAAAGGAAGTAGAAAATAAGATTAGTGATCTAGGAAAAGGTAGGGTTATAATCCAAAAAGACTATAATAGGTTAGAAACCGAACTAGAGAAAACCCGTAGTCAAATTTCTAAGTTACAAATAAAATATGAAGGACACTCTGATGAGGTAGTTACAGCTTATGTTAGGCTTTCTACTTTAGAAATGATTATCGTGGACATTAAAGATAGTCATAAGTGTTATATAAGGGATCTTTTAGAAGCAATCCAGGAACTTAAGAATAGCAAAGGATCAAACTAGTAAGGTTATAGACTTAGTATTAATATATAACTTAGTTATATGCGGGTACTTGTTAAGTTTTCACCTTGTAAGATATAGGAACAAGTCGTTATAGAAGTTATAGTTCGCCTATACCTAGTTTTCTTAAGTTACGTATCCCGTATTAGGAATCCCTATGCCTTATATTTTAGGAACCACTATAGGTTATACATTACCCGAATACCTTAAGCCTACCCTAAGTTTTAAAAACTCGAGGTTATTAGTTATAGGAATTTAAACAAGTAATTTTACCTAGGAACACTAAAACTTATAATGATTAGGATCTTTTAGATTAGTATCACACTATGCCTTTAGATGGGGGAAACGAACTTCCGAGGAATTTAGTAAATCTTATTAGGAATTCTGCCCTTTTAGCTTTAGGATTCCCTACTCTTTCGTACAACGTTCTAAGAGTTCGAACTTGTATTCTTAAACTCCCGACCAAATGCAACGTTCTAAGAGTTAGAACTTGTATTTATCCGTCTATACGCAAGATTCTATTAGTTAGAACTTGCAAGAATGTCTATGTCGAATTTTAATCCTCATTATATTCGGCTACGACATTATTCTTATCTCATCTTATCTTACGAGCGTCTATAGAATGGCACGTACGAGATCAACTACTCCCGCTACTCCCATTACTCCCGCCATGACTCAGGAAGCCATCCGGCAACTAGTTGCTGATAGTGTGACTGCGGCACTAGAAGCCCGAGATGCTAACATGGCTAATAACACTGCTAGAAACCCCGAAATTCCTGTAGTGAATAAGAGTAACTACAAGGAATTTATGAGCTGTCAACCTTTCAATTTCAAAGGGACAGAAGGGGCTATAGGACTGATCTACTGGTTTGAAAGGTGCGAATCAGTATTCTCCTGTAGTACTGTACTGAGGATTGTAGAGTTAAGTTTGCTACCGGTACTCTTACCAAAGAAGCTTTGTCCTGGTAGAACTCGTATGTCCAGCCAATAGGAATTGAGGAGGCATATAAGATCACCTGGATTGAATTTAAGAAGCTTATGATTAAAAAATATTTTCCCCGAACGGAAGTCAAGAAAATGGAAGATGAGTTTTACAGCTTGACTGTAAAGGGGGACGATGTCAAAACTTATATTAGGAGATTTCAGGAATTGGCAGCTTTGTGTCCCACAATGGTGCCAACTACTGAAAAGACAATAGAAGTTTTCATTGGAGGTTTACCTCGAAGTATCGAAGGGAATGTTACTGCCTCTAAACCACAAACTTTAGAGGAAGCCATTACCATTACTCAAAGGTTAATGGATCAAGTAACAAAGCACAACTCTGTGCTAGTGCCCAACGATAATAAACGAAAGTTCCACGATAGGAGAGCTTTCGGTAACACCCGTAACACTAATAACAGTCATCGTACAAACCCCTATCCTCAACCAAACCCAATGCAAGAAGCTACTAGAGCTTATGCCGCCACTCCAAATGAGGGAAGTGGTTATGTTGGAAAAGCCCCTCTGTGTAAGAAATGTGCTTTACATCACACAAGGCCTTGTTTTATTAAGTGCACTACTTGTAACAAGGTGGGCCATCAGCCAAAGGATTTCAAGCTCAAGGGACCAGCCACTGGGAGCAATCCGCCACTAGTGACGGTTATTTGTCATGCTTGTGGAGAGAAAGGACACTATGCAAATAGATGTCTGAAGAAAAATACTGATGGTGCCCAGGGAAGAGCCTATATATTGAGGGATAGGAATGACCAACAAGATCCGAGCGTAGTCACGGTACGTTTCTCTTAAACCATCATTTAGTTATAGTACTATTTGATTCTGGAGCCGATAAGAGCTTCGTATCTATAACTTTTGCCTATAGACTTAGGATCAAACCCCTTGCCCTAGATACCTATTATGACATAGAAATGGCCGACGGAAACTTAGTTAGTACTAACACCATCATTCAGGGTTGTACCCTAACCTTACTTAACCACCCTTTCGAAATCGATCTTATACCAATTAAGCTCGGTAGTTTCGACGTTGTTGTGGGAATGGATTGGTTGTCCAAGAATCAAGCTAAGATTCTTTATGACGAGAAAATCATCCATGTTCCTATCAACGGTGAAACTTTAATTATCCGAGGAGATCAAAGTAAAACCCGTCTTAACCTCGTCTCTTGTATCAAAACAGAACGATACATATCTCGAGGTTGTCAAGTATTTGTTATTCAAGTAACGGAGACCAAGCCAGACGAAAAACAACTGGATGAGATCCCTGTAGTCAGGGAATACCCAGAAGTTTTTCCTAAGGATTTACCTACCTACCTCCCGTTCGTCAAATAGAATTTCAAATCGACTTGATTCCTGGAGCGGCACCTATAGATCAAGCACCCTATAGGTTAGACCCTTCAGAGATGAAGGAACTCTCTGAACAACTCTAGGAATTAATCAATCGAGGTTTCATACGCCCAAGTACATCATCCTGGGGAGCTCCTGTCCTATTCGTTAAGAAGAAAGACGGATCTTTTAGGATGTGTATCGATTATCGTGGGTTGAGCAAACTCACCATCAAGAATCGTTACCCATTACCCATGATTGATGACTTATTTGATCAACTTCAAGGTTCGAGCGTTTATTCAAAAATCGACTTACGATCTGGTTATCATCAACTGAGAGTGAGGGAAGAGGATATCCCTAAGACCGCTTTCAGAACAAGATATGGGCACTATGAATTTCAAGTGATACCATTTGGTTTGACAAACGCACCTGCGGTTTTCATGGATCTCATGAACTGAGTGTGTAAACCATACTTGGATAAATTTGTTATAGTGTTCATAGATGATATCCGTATCTATTCTCGTAACTAGGAAGAGCACGCCAATCACTTGAGGATAATCCTTGAATTACTTAAGACAGAGAAGCTTTATGCAAAATTCTCTAAGTGCGATTTTTGGATTAGTGTCGTGCAATTTCTCGGACACTTGATAGATAAACAAGGACTTCGTGTCGATCCCGCAAAAATTGTAGCCGTAAAAAATTGGCCGTATCCTACGAATCCCACCAAAATACGCCAATTCTTAGGACTCGAGGGTTACTATCGAAGGTTTATCGAAGGATTTTAAAAGATTGCAAAACCTTTGATAGAGTTAACCCAGAAAAACAGAAAGTTTGTCTGGGGAAAAGACCAAGAGTTAGCTTTCCAACTTTTGAAGAGAAAGTTATGTGAAGCTCCGATCTTACCATTACCAGAGGGAAACGATGATTTCGTTGTTTGCTGTGATGCTTCGCGTCGAGGTCTTGGAGCTTTATTGATGCAAAGGGACAAGGTTATCGCTTATGCATCACGACAACTCAAACCATATGAGGAAAACTACACCACACATGATCAAGAATTAGGAGCAGTAGTGTTCGCTCTAAGAATATGGAGACATTATCTGTACGGCACAAAATGTACGGTTTTCACCGATCATAAAAGCCTACAGCATATTCTTAACCAAAAAGAGTTGAACATGCGACAACGACGTTGGTTAGAACTGCTCGCCGATTACGATTGTGAGATTTGTTATCATCCTGGCAAAACTAATGTAGTAACAGATGCTTTGAGCCGTAAGGAACAAATCCAACCCCTTAGAGTTAGGTCGTTAGTTATGACTCTTCATTCTAATCTACCTTCTCGAATAATCAAGGCCCAAAATGAAGCCCTCAAGAAAAAAAATCTCAAAATTGAGAACCTACGAGGGATGGACAAGGCTTTTGAGGTGCGTTCAGATGAAACTCGTTGTATTAAGAATCAGAGATGGTTGCCATATTATGGTAACTTAAGGAATTTAATCATGCACTAGTCCCACAAATCTAAGTACTCCATCCATCCGGGTTCTGATAAGATGTATCAGGATCTGAAGAAACACTATTGGTGGCCCGGCATGAAGGCATCTATTGCTGGATATGTGGGCAAGTGTTTAACATGTTCTAGAGTGAAGGCTGAATGTCAAAAGCCATCCGGCTTATTGGTACAACCTGAAATTCCCATTTGGAAGTGGGAAAGAATCACGATGGATTTTATCACGAAACTCCCTAGGACGTCCAACGGACATGACACTATTTGGGTCATTGTTGATCGTCTAACAAAATCCGCTCACTTCATTCCTATGCGAGAAACGGATGATATGGAAACCCTTGCTAGGTTGTACCTAAAGGAAATAGTTTCCCGACATGGAGTGCCAATATCTATCATATCGGATCGTGATTCTCCTTTCACGTCTAGATTTTGGCAGTCTATGCAAAGTGCCCTAGGTACTCAGATAGACATGAGTACGGCATATCATCCTCAGACCGACGGTCAAAGTGAAAGAACTATCCAAACACTCGAGGATATGCTTCGAGCATGTGTGATAGATTTTGGAAAAGGATGGGAGAGACACTTACCGTTGATCGAATTCTCATATAATAATAATTATCATGCTAGCATTAAGGCAGCGCCATTCGAAGCACTTTATGGACATAAGTGCAGATCCCTGTCTGCTAGGCCGAAGTTGGAGAAGTTCAACTTACGGGACCAGAGATAATCCATGAGACTAACGAAAAAATAGTTTAAATCCGACAATGCTTACAAGCTGCNATATAATAATAATTATCATGCTAGCATTAAGGCAGCGCCATTCGAAGCACTTTATGGACATAAGTGCAGATCCCTGTCTGCTAGGCCGAAGTTGGAGAAGTTCAACTTACGGGACCAGAGATAATCCATGAGACTAACGAAAAAATAGTTTAAATCCGACAATGCTTACAAGCTGCAAGAGATCGGCAAAAGAGTTATGCCGATATAAGACGCAAGCCCTTAGAATTTCAAGTCGGAGATAGGGTTATGTTGAAAGTTTCACCTAGGAAAGGTTTCTTTCGTTTCGGAAAGCAAAGAAAGCTAAATCCGAGATACATTGGACCATTTAAGGTTATAGAGCAAATTGGTCCGGTGGCATACCGACTTGAATTACCGGAAGAACTAAGTAACGTACACGACATGTTTCATGTCTCTAATCTTAAGAAGTGTTTATCCGATGAATCACTCATCATTCCTATGAAAGAGCTTCAGTTGGATGATAAGCTCAATTTCATAGAAGAACCCGTCGAAATCATGGACCGAGAGGTCAAAAATCTAAAACACCATCGGATCCCCATCGTCAAGGTACGCTGGAACTCTAAGAGAGGGCCAGAGTATACTTGGGAATGAGAGGATCAAATCCGTGCTAAATATCCCCACCTATTCTCACCCTCGCCTTCTAACCCTTGTTAAATCTCGGGACGCGATTTCTTTTAGGATGGGAGACTGTAGCAACCCACTAACTTCCCCAGTAGTTTCCTATAGGTTAGCTATGCCCCACTAACTTTACTTAGGCCCCCACTAAGCATTATCTAGGTTAGCTATGCCTATATCATTTTCCCAAGTGAAAATTTTGCTTTATTATATCCTTATAGCCTATATGACCCTTAGACATGCTCACGTATCCACCTATGCCCAACACCAATATGTTTACATCATGTAAACATCCCCGTATGTCAAGTATAGGTTCTAGATATATTTTCACTAAGTAATCTATCACTCTAGTATACTATATCTATCATAAACCCTAAACTAACCCTAATTGAGCCTTATGTGTTTACTGTTATCTTTAAAACCCTAATTGCTTATCTAAACTAGTTTGAAAGTGTTCAAGGCTTAGGTATGAGTTACATTAGCAACTTTAGGATATCTTAGACTTCCTAAACTTAGGTACAAGTCCCTTAAGCACAAAACCCTAAATAGGTCACTTAAGTCCCGGAACTAGGTCTAAACTTTCCTGAATCTTTAGTATAAGTTACCACCACTTAGTATAAGCTTCCTAAGACCTAACCTTAGTCACTAAACACTTATAGGAACCTAATCTAGGCACTAAACCCTAAGCTAGACCTTAATCACCAACTAAGCTAGATTAAGTCCTAAACTAAACCTAAGTTAGTTCTAATCCTAAAATTAAGCTACCTAAACACCTTAAGCACCTCAACCTAGTATCCTAACACCTTAGTCACCCTAAGCACCCACCCTAGCACCTCCCTAAGTATCTTACAAGTAGGTGGATCACCTACTTTTCACCACCTTAGGCCGCCGCATCACCACCACCACAAACACCCCTACACCGCCCCCTAGCTACCCTAGCCTACCACCATAGCTCCCATTAGTCACCTAGTAGCTGTAGTTAGTCACCTCCCCCCCCCCTCTCGCCACCTAGCCACCCCTTTCTTCCTCACCACGCCAAACACACCCTATAAATAGCCGCGACCCCCTCCCTTTCAAAGCCACACCTCCTCTCTTCTCTAACTTAAAATTTCTGATCCTAGTAGTAGTACACAAGCCCTAGTAGTCCTAGAAGTCGAGTAGTATAAGCTTTAGACCCTTGTCGAATCCCATTTCTATCGAGAAAACCCTAAACCCTAGCTAAGCCCTCGTTAAGCCCCCTTATCATGTAAGCCCTTTTTCTTGTTCTACTAGCTTTAGTACTGACCTAGCATGATATTTAGGAGTATTAGATCACCTAGGAACCTAAGCTAGAGACTTGATCATTTTCTTTCTATCGTTTTCTTTTTTGAAACCTTAATATGAGTCGAAACCATGTTTGCATGCTATAAGCCCTTTTCATAAGCCATGAGCTGGTCTATAATACTTTAATAAGCTTATATTAGTTAATCAAAAGCTAGGAAAACTTTTGGTTTTATAAAAACATATTTTGCATGGAAAAAGGACTAGTTTGCAAATGTTTTCATGCATAAAGGGTATATATGGTATTTTTCTAAAATTGTTAAGTCTAGGGACTATTTTTGACCTTTCTTAGAAGTACTAAGTGTAAGGACCCTTTTTGCAAAGTTATATAACCTAAGGATAAAAAGTAATAAAGTTAAAACATTTAGGACTAGTTATGTAATGTTATTAAGTTAAGGGTATAAAAGCTAAATATTGAAAACTAATAAGTCTAGGGTTCATTTCTGTCATTTCTTTAAAATATATAAGTATAGGGACTAAATATGTAAAGTCTAGAAAGTTAAAGGTCTAATATATATATTATATTAGCTACAATTTATTGTAGCTAATTGGCTACAATATTATGCTATAAATGTTGGCCCTGATTCTTTTTTGTGGATCCCTGATTCTTTCCTGTGGGTCCCTGATTCATTGCATGTGTATTTTTTATGAAGAATTGTAGCTAGTTGGCTACAAAAATTGTAGCCAAGTTATATATATATATATATATATATATATATATATATATATATATATATATATATATATATATATATATATATATATATATATATATATATATATATATATATATATATATATATATATATATATATATATATATATACTAGCTTATAGACCCGTTGACACCGGGTTATTTTTTTAAAGGAATAGATAAAAATGAGATGATAAGAAAAGCAATAACGTAAACTTGTTCCATTAATAATATCAAATAAACAATGACATAATTTTGGAAGGTTGCACGACGATAAATGACGATTTAGATTAATAAATGTCCATTCCCATGTTTTGTTCAAATCTGAGTATTAGATACGATAATACGTGATTTATTCGATAAA
>LBNU01011090.1:39513-53902 GCA_014162995.1 Artemisia annua
TGTCTACGACTTCATTAGTGGGAGCAAGGATTGCCTTTTCTTGAAAGTAGGTCGGATCATCTATGTTATCCAAAAGGTTTGGATAAGTGAAGTCAATAATAGTTTGTACCGGGTCATCAGCAGCATCTATTAATATATCACGTGGCACGTCTATAGAAACCTCGCCGTCATTTGGTTCTCCAAGCTCCCCGTCTCCGACTTTCAATATCCAGTCTGCAAATTCACGTATCTCGTTAAGATCTTCAGGTCGTGATCCGACCGTTAACTTCATGTTTGCGGTCAGCTTCAGAACTGTGCAGTAGTCCCACAGGTAAGATTTCCTCAAAGAAGCATAAAAAATGTCTTCACGTGATCCTTTTGGAATAACAGGTAGAACCTGCCTAAAGTCACCACCAAAAACAACTGTCATTTTTCCAAAAGGATCTTCGCAAGTATCGTACCTGCTGCTGCGAAGTATGTCTCTCAAAGACCGATCTAATGCTTCAAAACAAAGCTTATTTGCCATGGTTGCCTCATCCCATATAATAAGCTTACATTTCTTTAACATTTTTCCAAGATCGCTTTGAGCACTTATAGAGCAAGTAGAAGTCTCATCTACATTGATAGGAATATGGAATCTTGAGTGAGTAGTTCGTCCTCCCGACATTAGTAAAGACGCAATACCACTGGATGCCAAATTTTAAAACTATGTCACCTTTTCTTCTAATGCCTGCAGCAAGCGTCTTCCATAAGAAGGTCTTCCCAGTTCCACCGTAACCATAAACAAAGTACACACCTCTTGTTCCTGTGTCAACCGACTGAACTATGGTGTCATAAACATTCTTCTGTTCTGTCGTCAAAGAGGCGTACATGCGCTCGTATTCAGATTGTAACTCCACCGGGTTATAATATGTCTCTTCGTGAATAAGTCGATTACCAAAGTCAGTTATGTACGTATCATCAGGATAAGGCATCTCAGGCCAATGCCTCAAAGTTGTACCTCTTGATCTAAGTAGCTGTTCAATATAGTACAAACACACATTTTTTTTCTCGTCGTCGCTGATAATAAAATTTGCATAACATAAAGGTAACGTGAGTATTTTATTATTGTACATCGTAATTATAACATTACATAGTATATGTGAGACAGAATATGGTCTACACAACGGTAAAACATAGTTGACGATAGTTGCACCAAAAATAATGTGAGGCAAACATATACTAAGACAAATGGTAAGAGAGTATATTAAGAAAGAGTTTTTGTATGTTATTACCTGGAATTTGTAAAATCTCCATATTGAACATCGTCCGCAAGCAAATGCCATGTTTGTAACCAAACAGTCAAAGGAGTATTTAGTTCCTTTTGCGATAGCAATGTTACAAATAGTTCACGAAGCTGTTCAGGATGTGCCCAATGGGCTGCGTCTTTAATACTCTCAACATACTCCTTGTCGTCTTCTAAAAGGCCCGCTGCGTAGCAAGCTTCTTTGTAAGTTGGATAAGTGATACCATTTACCTTTCTAATCTCTTCGTGGTTCCTACATCCTTTTGCACTATTTAGCAGCATTCTGCAATAGTAAGCGTCTCCGGTCGATATCGGAATGCTGTGAATTCTTCCAATCGATCTTCCTTGCTTTCTATGTGTCCAAATTCTTTTAGGAGCGTTCCAGACAAACTTCGTAGGAAACTCAGCATACGTTAGCTCCCTTGCCGGCGGATACTCTTCATTCATCCTCATCCAACCATCAAACATATCAGCCCCAACTGTTTGCTTTTGAACGGCTGTTTCGAGATCAGCCTCTTCGTCATACACAACTTGCTGCTCGCCCTCAAGATGAAAGGACAGCCTCTCAACAGATGGTGTTCTATAATGAATTTCAAAGCCAAATATTCTCCACGCCGCCTCGCAAGCGGATAGGTATCTGCAATCTATGAACGCCTTTATCTCGTCAATAGGTTTATCAATTTGTTGGCCATCTGCCGTGGTAACAGGTTCATACAACTGCGCCGACACTCTATCCGGACCCTTGTTTATATACTTAAACAAATATTTGATTGACCCCGTCTGGTTGCACCACTCAACGTTAATGTGGCACTGATAGCGTTTTAGAAGCTGAGCATTATACGGGATGACATAACCATTATGTAACTTATGTCCACTCTTTTCCACATATCTTCCGTTGTCAGGTCTTTTGTAAACAGGGTAGCCATCCGCATCTACTGAACTGCGTTGTGTGAATTTTTTTGGGAAGTGTCTCGTACACTTACCTTCGGAACTGCAAACCTGGTTTGGGTCATCCGCACCGCAAGGACCATGCATCATAAAATCAGACACTAACTTGTACAAATCGGGATCGTCATCTTTATCTGGTATCTCGGCAGATATGTGTTTGTCAATATGATCTGCGTTTGGAACCTTGTCATCCCTATGCAAGAATAAGCATACATGCGCGTGCGGAAGTCCTCTTTTTTGAAACTCAACCGTATATACAACTGAAGAATATCATAAACAAAAGTTACTTACAAATTTGACTATTAATGTATGTGCATATTGCTTGTTACAAAAAAATATACATTGGTAAAAGTTGATGTATAGTACCTGCTTGAACGCGTCCAAATAAACGCAACTCTTTCAAATCCTTCATCAACTGGTCCAGTTTCATTTTAAAAACTCTTGTAAGCACATCGGGGCGATCTGAAGATGGAAGGTTATGCTCGCGCATAAATCTATTTATCTCCGGCCAATTAGGATTGCACGTTACTGTTATGAACAAATCCGGACAACCGTACCATCTACACGACGCCATAGCATCCATGTAGTTTTGCTTCATGTACCTTGGACCACCGGTAAATGTAGAAGGCAAGACGACCGGCTTTCCAAGGGTTGTGGGGTCTGTGTTTCCAGATGCGATGCTCTGACGGATATTTGAGTACGTATCACACCTAAGTTTTGACTGTTTTGATCGATGGAAATACAACCGCTCAGTCTCAACCATAGTGTAGCCGTCCACAAGAAACTGTTGAAACAAACAACCTCCATGCGTGAATAAATTTTCTTGATTAGGGCGATCCATAATGTGATAAGAAAACCACTGCCGCATAGTGACTGTTTTGTCATTCTTTTCCTTCTTATCGGTGGTTCTCTGATTTGTGGCAGTCTGTTTACCCGTCTTTCTCAGAGGTATATTCAAATGATAACCATCTTGGGCACGGGGCATCAACAAAGGGTACTGCAAGGGAAGATACATAGGATGGAAAATATTTATACGTTGCAAACCTTCGCCACGCTTGTCTATGATAATATCTCTTTGTTCCGCGCATGAATCGAAGTCACCTACAATAAGACCAGCAACCTCATTGGCAGTGGGAAGGTTGTAATTTCGTCCATCCTTTCCTCGCTTTGCAATAAGCTTTATTTTGATATTCTGCTCGGTGTCTTCTGTGTATCGGTCACGTGCCCTTCTAAAAGTTTGCACCAACTCACTCGAAGTGTCTAAAACTGCTCTTACTTCATTGATAATGTTCCGATCGATAGGATGCTTTGAATTTGAAGGACCGGATGATGACGAACAATTGCTGCATATTAGTAATTTTAATTGGTTAAACGAAAAATCAATAAACGTGTTTAATGAAAAATGGTAATAATTGCAACGTAAATTAACTTAATGCTTTTGCTCTATTTTCATCTTCGTTTGCTGTGTCATATATATACAGCTGTGCAAATTTCGGAGGAACACCTGGTTCCGGAAGCAAACTACCAATACTATGGTATGTTTGACCATGCAACCGGAAAACATACGGAGCACGGCCTCGTCTATTTATTGAATCGCCAATCTTCCCACCCATAGAAGTAAAAGAGAACATGCTATTATATGTTCTAATGTTTTTTCTGAAATTCTGACTCTTTGCATCGTCATTAAAGAATAAATCGTGTAAAGGCTTTGGAGCCGGAGGCGGTTGTTTAATAGAAACTTTTCCTTTGCTACAGCATATACTATACGATTTGTTTCTTAGATTCCCTTGGTTTCCTTTTTGGGCTTCAGCTTCCCATAGCAAAGCATGACATTCTTTACACTCAAATGTAGGATCACCATGGTCGTAGTACTCTGAAAAATTGTAAAATCTTGGTTAAATAATGAGCAAATAAATTATAATGTAACCTTTTTCATGAAAGTTAAAAATGATATATATATACCTTCGGATATACCAACGTATATGTCGTATACTTTTCTGACATTTCCATCATCGTCATTAAGATTAAACCTAATAGGCGTTGGAGCCTGTAAAGAAGGTCTCTTCGATCATTTTGTCCGTCTTGATGACTCACCAACTTCGTAAGATGAATTTTGTGTAATTATAGAGGGAATGGTTCTTTGAACAACCGATGTTGATGTGTTGTTGGTACGTTGATTAACCTTATGAGATTCGGGTGTTTGGAAAGAAACTGAAAACAACATTAATAGAAAAATTAAAACAAAATGACCAATCGTAGACATGTAGTTCAATGATAGTATGTTGGAATTAAAAATTTACCATTTGATACATTAGTCATGGGAGATTGTCTATGACGTGTCGCTCCATCCGGAGTTGATTGGGTGGTATGTGCTACCACAGTATTACGTGTCGCACTACTACGATGAACATTGTTAACGATCTTGATAGGAATCCGAGTGTGTGTCACTATAAAAAAACAATGAACTTGCTTAAAAAGAGTAATATTCTTAGCTATCGTACGTACAATGCAGCAGTATATTCGTTCTTACAAATTGAGCCTCCAGAAGTCATAGCTCTATTGCACATATTAGAAGAAGGAGTTGTTGAAACAGTTTTAGGTTGCTGCGGCGTAATTGAAACAGGACCTACGGATATGTGTAAAATAAGGTGTTAGAAGAATAATTATTATTTTCGAATATGAATAAGTATTTATCGAAGAAAATCGTCATAAATCTACCATTTGAAATGTGATCCAATGGAGATTGTCGTTTACGTGTTGCAGGAACTGAAGCTGGTTTGTTACAACTTGTAGGCAAAGAATTTGGCGAAAATGAACCAAGATTTCCGTTGTTAATAGTGTTGCAAACAACCGACCTTTGAGAAACTATAAAGGAATAACATATACATATTACAATGAATAGATATTCTAATTACGTAAGAAGTATAGTACATATATATATATGTGTGTCTAACCAATTGAATTTCCTGAATTTGAGCTAAGTATAACGCCAATGTCAGAAGAAGGTGTAGCATAAGTTATTGGCTGTTGTGGCATAATTGAAACACGACCTGAAGATATTGTGGGAAAATTTGGTTACCGACCTTTGAGAAACTATAAAGGAATAACATATACATATTACAATGAATAGATATTCTAATTACGTAAGAAGTATAGTACATATATATATATATATATATATATATATATATATATATATATATATATATATATATATATATATATATATATATATATATATATATATATATGTGTGTGTGTGTGTGTGTATGTGTGTGTGTGTGTGTGTGTGTGTGTGTGTGTGTGTGTGTCTAACCAATTGAATTTCTTGAATTTGAGCTAAGTATAACGCCAATGTCAGAAGAAGGTGTAGCATAAGTTATTGGCTGTTGTGGTATAATTGAAACACGACCTGAAGATATTGTGGGAAAAATTGGTGGAATGTTTGAATTCCTCTGATGTAACGGTAAATTTGTTCCTAATATATTACAATATTTAGACAAACATGTTAGACATATAAAGTAAATTTACGGAAAATGCAATATGGAAGTTCGTGTAGAAAATGTATACATATAAAGCAATAAGGAAAGAATGACCACCTAATTGTGATTGAAAATCTATACTTGTACTTTGCGTAACATGTGTGCTGACATTGCGAGTCAAAGAAAAATCAATAAACGTGTTTAACGAAAAATGATAATAATTGCAACGTAAATTACCTTAATGATTTTGCTCTATTTTCATCTTCGTTTGCTGTGTCATATATATACAGCTGTGCAAATTTCGGAGGAACACCGGGTTCCGGAAGCAAACTACCAATACTATGGTATATTTGACCATGCAACTGGAAAACATACGGAGCACGGCCTCGTCTATTTATTGAATCGTCAATCTTCCCACCCATAGAAGTAAAAGAGAACATGCTATTATATGTTCTAATGTTTTTTCTGAAATTCTGACTCTTTGCATCGTCATTAAAGAATAAATCGTGTAAAGGCTTTGGAGCCGGAGGCGGTTGTTTAATAGAAACTTTTCCTTTGCTACAGCATATACTATGCGATTTGTTTGTTAGATTCCCTTGGTTTCCTTTTCGGGCTTCAGATTCCTATAGCAAAGCATGACATTCTTTACACTCAAATGTAGGATCACCATGGTCGTAGTACTCTGAAAAATTGAAAAATCTTGGTTAAATAATGTGCAAATAAATTATAATCTAACCTTTTTCATGAAAGTTAAAAACGATATATATATACCTTCGGATATACCAACGTATTTGTCGTATACTTTTCTGACATTTCCATCATCGTCATTAAGATAAAACCTAACAGGCGTTGGAGCCTGTAAAGAAGGTCTCTTCGATCGTTTTGTTCGTCTTGATGACTCACCAACTTCGTAAGATGAATTTTGTGTGATTATAGAGGGAATGGTTCTTTGAACAACCGATGTTGATGTGTTGTTGGTACGTTGATTAACCTTATGAGATTCGGGTGTTTGGAAAGAAACTGAAAACAACATTAATAGAAAAATTAAAACAAATTCAATCGTAAACATGTAGTTCAATGATAGTATGTTGGATTTAAAAATTTACCGTTTGATACATTAGTCATGGGAGATTGTCTATGACGTGTCGCGCCATCTGGAGTTGATTGGGTGGTATGTGCTACCACAGTATTACGTGTAGCACTACTACGATGAACATTGTTAACGATCTTGATAGGAACTCGAGTTTGTGTCACTATAAAAAAACAATGAACTTGCTTAAAAAGAGTAATATTCTTAGCTATCGTACGTACAATGCAGCAGTATATTCGTTCTTACAAATTGAGCCTCCAGAAGTCATAGCTCTATTGCACATATTAGAAGAAGGAGTTGTTGAAACATTTTTAGGTTGCTGCGGCATAATTGAAACAGGACCTACGGATATGTGTAAAATAAGGTGTTAGAAGAATAATAATTATTTTCGAATATGAATAAGTATTTATCGAAGATAATAGTCATAAATCTACCATTTGAAATGTGATCCAATGGAGATTGTCGTTTACGTGTTGCGGGAACTGAAGCTGGTTTGTTACAACTTGTAGGCAAAGAATTGGGCGAAAATGAACCAAGATTTCCGTTGTTAATAGTGTTGCAAACAACAGACCTTTGAGAAACTATAAAGGAATAACATATACATATTACAATGAATAGATATTCTAATTACGTAAGAAGTATAGTACACACACACACACACACACACACACACACACACACACATATATATATATATATATATATATATATATATATATATATATATATATATATATATATATATATATATATATATATATATATATATATATATATATATATATATATATATATATATATATATATATATTGAATTTCTTGAATTTGAGCTAAGTATAACGCCAATGTCAGAAGAAGGTGTAGCATAAGTTATTGGCTGTTGTGGCATAATTGAAACACGACCTGAAGATATTGTGGGAAAATTTGGTGGAATGTTTGAATTCCTCTGATGAAACGGTAAATTTGTTCCTAATATATTACAATATTTAGACAAACATGTTAGACATATAAAGTCAATTTACGGAAAATGCAATATGGAAGTTCGTGTAGAAAATGTATACATATCAAGCAATAAGGAAAGAATGACCACCTAATTGTGATTGAAAATCTGGACTTGTACTTTGCGTAACATGTGTGCTGACATTGCGAGTCAAGGGTGATAATCGAGATGTAAACGTCCCAATACTATGTGTGGCCAATATGGGATTTCTTGTCTGTAAATTTGTTCCTAAATGTATATACAAAAGTTTAGGAACATTCATCTAAGTACAAAGGAATAGGCATATAATCTTGAACGTTTAAACTTTGAAATCAAATTATTATTTAGAGAGTCTTTATACATAATACCTTGACAGAATGCTGAAGTTGAATCTGTTGATGAGTTTACCAAATTTGATACGGCATTTAAACTTTGAGGGAAATCTGCGTAAGATTATAATGAGAACTATTAAAAGGTGATGAAATTTATAATATTGATAAGATGTGAGTAAATAAATTGGTCTGTACTATTTATGTATATAAGTAACTCACAGTTAGTAACATCAGCAAGCGGTAGTACATTTCGTGGACGACGTTTAGTCTGCGCAAAGGAACCTACACAAAAAACATTGGTAAAAATTGAATAGAAAAAGAAATGGCATGAGAGTTTGTAGTTTGAATTAACAAAAAATAAATTTAGAGCAAACTATTGAATGGAGTTAAAGTTGTAAATAAACCTTTAAGCTTTTCTTGTTGTGTTGAAGATGTATTGGATAAATGTGATGTAGGCAAGGTTCCAGTGAGAGGATCATCTTATACATAGAAACATAAATACTTAAACCATCATATTAAAGAAAGATATAGTAGCTTGTTCTTTATAGATAGAAACACATACATGTGAGTAACTCTGCCAAAGAAACTCTTGTGTTGGAAGATGCCGTGACTGTTTCTGACAAAGGGAGTCGTTGGTTTGAAGCTTGAGGTTTCTTCTTGCTCGGCACATCTGTCTTACGTTTTCTTGAAAGTCTTTCATTGTTTTCATCCATGGTGAAATATTTGAAACAATTTTGTGAACAATAGAAGAGAAACACAGTTTACGTTATATAAATGTGTTTTTGAAATTTCAAAATTTGATTGTGTAGCAAAAGCATTTATTGAGCCATATATAAACATTTTTGTAACTGATTTGGTATATATTATTGTATTAATAGTAGTATTGATTGACACTAATTATCATTGATTGCTATCTAAACAAATCGTTTTTATTAATAGTGATGTTGGATGTATTATTGTTCCATAGATTTCTAATAACCGAAATATATTATTCAACCAAATAACATTGAAATCGTGTAACATGAAATTAACCAATGAAACAGGTTTCGAATGTTAATACATTTATTTGGAAAACTGAAAAGCAAAGAAAGTTGTCAACGACATATACTAAGAGGATGAAACTTCCTTATTCATCACTAAAGAAGTTTAAATCGACAACGTAGTCATCAGTTAACTCATGACCCATTGCACGTAATTCTTTAATCATAGCTTCTGCTTTTACGATCTTCGACTTAACACCGTCCAGAACCTGTTGAGACTCTTGAGGATCTCCAACATTTAGTTTAAGCCAGTCGAGAAAAATAGATTCATCCAAGTCATCTATAAAGGCAAAAGTAAATGAAGTCATAAACATAGTTTAGAAAACATAAAATTATTTAAAACATAGTAAAAAATGAACATGGTATACCTTTATTCTTTTCAGAAGGTTCACCTTCTTCAAAGACATTTTGAAGAAACCTTAATGCAGCATCCACTTTAGTACTTGTCTCTTTACTATGTCGATCACGTATTTTATCATCATCTTTTGGTTGACTCTCATGTTTTTTTTCAGAAATTATTGGATCTTTGGACTTTGAATCAGTGTAAGACTGATGTGAGTCTGTTTGTTGAACGGTTTTAGGGTTTGATGATGCCATGGGAAAAATATACGTGGATACATGTTATGCTTTTACCCATTTTATAGTTTTTTCTTGCAACTCTCCAATTTGACGTGATGGGCTTTGTTAGAGTATAATGGAATCGTTTAATTGGACAGTCTTTTTGCAAATTTAAATTGAGTAGTCATGGGTTAGTATTTGGGCTGTTGTTTTTAGCCCACGTTTTTTAGACATTTAAAAGCAGTATTTATTGGTTAAAAATAACTTGTTAAGTAACTTTTTAGAGCATTAAAATTGTGCTATGTATTTTAGTTATGAAAAACTTATTTGATTAATAAGCTTGGTTAAACTAATAGATGAATGATGACAGGACTTCACTGGTGAAAATTGCATTGCCTAAGAACTAAACAAAATAACAAACAATAATTTGTATCCGAATTCAACAATTGTTCATTTAAAAAAAATAAAGAGAAACAATATTGTAACGGCATTTCACCAAATAGAAGAGCAAATTAAATGTTTAAATGAAAAGTGATCAGGACTCCCAAATCACAAACACTAAGTTTTGTAATAATTATTTGAAACAAAAATCATCATCAAAGATCATCATCAGAAGATTCATCATCAGCACTGGGTACATAATCATCTGTAGATTGCTCATCATCTTGGTCTTCGTCATCAATGAAATTTTCTAAATCATCTTCACCAGATACAGATGGGACACTATTAATGTCCGAATCTTCTAACTCTTCTTGGGCTTCATCCTCAAATAAGCTGTCAGAAGCACGAATATTAGGAGAAGCGTAGGGTAGATCATTTATATTAATCCACTGACCATCATCGCTTGTACTATTCTTCTTATATATCAAGATCTTCATCGGACACTTCGTCAATTAGAGCATACTTGACTTTTTTTGAACGTGAAGTGTCTTGTTCATTATGTAAAGGTAGATCATCAACAAATTGATCCAAATGGTATTCATGATCAGGAGATTGATCAATGACCGGGTTATCATCTTGATCAAGTTGATTGCCTTTATCCTCGACGTCATCAGAGGGATCATCAAGAATTGTAAAACGGCGTTTTTTTTGAAATCTCAGTTTGTGTAGAGTTGCTGCTACGCGTAAAGCTAATAGGGCTTGCGTCATCGAATTCCTATTTTAACATTGCCTTAGAATACAACAAATTTAGACATATATGGTACAACTCTCCTTTTATTTCAAAACTTTAAAAATCAATGAATATGATCTATGACTAAAGATATGAATATACCAATTTTTTTTTTTCCAATTTCAACATGTTCTTCACGTGTATTCTTCTTGGATAAAGGTAACACGTTATCATCATCGGTGTTGAAGGTAAAATCCTGTATGTATGAGAAAGAAACATTATTATAGAAGAATACAATTTGTTTAACCAATTCTGCCACATATTCAACACATACCGAGTCATCATCAGATAAGTCAACAACCGGTATATCTTTACCAAACAGAATGGTAGAATTCGATGGTTTAGTGCTTTCCTCTTCCTTGCTTATCTACATTAAAAAAAAATAGTTTAAAAACTAAAAGTCACTTACACAAAGTAAACTACAAATTAATTGTGAAGTAAATAGCAATTTAGTGATTTGTTGTTCTTTATAAATAACAAAAAATATATTTGCACCTTCGATGATTTTAGGTTCTTTACGGGTTTAAAAATCATTAAATATGCTCTATGACTAATCATATCATTCCATACCATTTTTTTCCCTTTTCAACATGCTCTTCTCATGTATTCTTCTTGGATAAAGGAAAAACATTTTCATCATCGGACAAACCATATTGAAAAACGTTTTTTTTTTCACAACAACACCATCTTGATTTGAAACTGTTTTGCCTTGGGTGTTGAAGGTAAAATCCTATATGTATGGCAAAGAGACATTATAATAGAAGAATACAATTTATTTTAACGAATTTTGCAACATATTCAACACATACCAACTCATCATCAGATAAGTGAACAACCGGTATATCTTTACCAACCGGATGGGTAGAATTCGATCGTTTAGTGCTTTTCTCTTCGCTGCTTGTTTACAATACATAAAGAACGGTTAGTTCTCAAAAACTCACGTACACAACGTAAACTACAAATGAATTATGAAGTAAATAGTAATTTAGCGATTTGTTGTTCTTTATAAATAACATAAAATAGATTTGCACCTTGGATGATTTGAGGTTCTTCATATTGATGAGAAAATACGTATAAACCTGTAAATGCACAAATATGAAAATGTATTACGTTTAGAGTTATATCATTTAGTTTAATGCAAAATCAAGTGAAACATATATTAGGCAGCTTTTTGCAAATATAAATTGAGTAGTCATGGGTTATTATTTGGGCTGGTGTTTTTAGCCCACGTTTTTTAGACATTTAAAAGCAGTATTTATTGGTTAAAAATGACTTGTTAAGTAACTTTTTAGAGCATTAAAATTGTGCTATGTATTTTAGTTATGAAAAATTTATTTGATTAATAAGCTTTGTTAAACTAATAGATGAATGATGACAGAACTTCACTGGTGAAAATTGCATTGCCTAAGAACTAAACAAAATAACAAACAATAATTTGTATCCGGATTCAACAATTGTTCATTTAAAAAAAATACAGAGAAACAAATTTGTAATGGCATTTCACCAAATAGAAGAGCAAATTAAATGTTTAAATGAAAAGTGATCAGGACTCCCAAATCACAAACACTAAGTTTTGTAATAATTATTTGAAACAAAAAGAACTAAATAATAAAGAGAATATTATTGCGGAAACATATTAATGTTGATTCACGACCTTGCCAATCAAAGATCATCATCAGAAGATTCATCATCAGCACTGGGTACATAATCATCTGTAGATTGCTCATCATCTTGGTCTTCGTCATCAATGAAATTTTCTAAATCATCTTCACCAGATACAGATGGGACACTATTAATGTCCGAATCTTCTAACTCTTCTTGGGCTTCATCCTCAAATAAGCTGTCAGAAGCACGAATATTAGGAGAAGCGTAGGGTAGATCATTTATATTAATCCACTGACCATCATCGCTTGTACTATTCTTCTTATATATCAAGATCTTCATCGGACACTTCGTCAATTAGAGCATACTTGACTTTTTTTGAACGTGAAGTGTCTTGTTCATTATGTAAAGGTAGATCATCAACAAATTGATCCAAATGGTATTCATGATCAGGAGATTGATCAATGAACGGGTTATCATCTTGATCAAGTTGATTGCCTTTATCCTCGACGTCATCAGAGGGATCATCAAGAATTGTAAAACGGCGTTTTTTTTTAAATCTCAGTTTGTGTAGAGTTGCTGCTACGCGTAAAGCTAATAGGGCTTGCGTCATCGAATTCCTATTTTAACATTGCCTTAGAATACAACAAATTTAGACATATATGGTACAACTCTCCTTTTATTTCAAAACTTTAAAAATCAATGAATATGATCTATGACTAAAGATATGAATCCATACCAATTTTTTTCCAATTTCAACATGTTCTTCACGTGTATTCTTCTTGGATAAAGGTAACACGTTATCATCATCGGTGTTGAAGGTAAAATCCTGTATGTATGAGAAAGAAACATTATTATAGAAGAATACAATTTGTTTAACCAATTCTGCCACATATTCAACACATACCAAGTCATCATCATATAAGTCAACAACCGGTATATCTTTACCAAACAGAATGGTAGAATTCGATGGTTTAGTGCTTTCCTCTTCCTTGCTTATCTACATTAAAAAAAAATAGTTTAAAAACAAAAAGTCACTTACACAAAGTAAACTACAAATTAATTGTGAAGTAAATAGCAATTTAGTGATTTGTTGTTCTTTATAAATAACAAAAAATATGTTTGCACCTTCGATGATTTTAGGTTCTTTACGGGTTTAAAAATCATTAAATATGCTCTATGACTAATCATATCATTCCATACCATTTTTTTCCCTTTTCAACATGATCTTCTCATGTATTCTTCTTGGATAAAGGAAAAACATTTTCATCATCGGACAAACCGTATTGAAAAACGTTTTTTTTCACAACAACACCATCTTGATTTGAAACTGTTTTGCCTTGGGTGTTGAAGGTAAAATCCTATATGTATGGCAAAGAAACATTATAATAGAAGAATACAATTTATTTTAACGAATTTTGCCACATATTCAACACATACCAACTCATCATCAGATAAGTGAACAACCGTTATATCTTTACCAACCGGATGGGTAGAATTCGATCGTTTAGTGCTTTTCTCTTCGCTGCTTATTTACAATACATAAAGAACGGTTAGTTCCCAAAAACTCACGTACACAACGTAAACTACAAATGAATTATGAAGTAAATAGTAATTTAGCGATTTGTTGTTCTTTATAAATAACATAAAATAGATTTGCACCTTGGATGATTTGAGGTTCTTCATATTGATGAGAAAATACGTATAAACCTGTAAATGCACAAATATGAAAATGTATTACGTTCAGAGTTATATCATTTAGTTTAATGCAAAATCAAGTGAAACATATATTAGGCAATGATATGTTTTTTATTTGTAAGTTACATAAAATATTTTTTAAGATGATTAAACCAAATCATTATTTCAATAAATCATGCTTATCAAGGATATAAGTAAATGTTTTCTTAAAATAACTTATAAGAT
>LBNU01011090.1:70712-94127 GCA_014162995.1 Artemisia annua
ATCTCCAATCAACCTTTAACCCTTGCTTCAATCTTTTGGCCAAGTCTTATACACCCTTTTAAATCTGAAATCAACCTTATATAACCTTGTATGAACCTTTATAAGCTCAGCACCTAAACCTTGATAATTTCCAAACGATGAGAATAAAACCAAGACTATGTATATCTAGTGAAACTTATGACTTCAATATTTAAGTAGTAGAACAGTGAAGAACAAAATTATGATGGTGATTTGAGTTGTGCTATGTACGGCAAGAGGAAGGAACCAAAAAGAGAAGGAAATGTTGTATCTATCTTTTTGCATAAATGAAGTGATAAGGTAATGATTATTTAAATGATTAAGCACAAAATAAAACTAACTAGGATAGGTGTAAAAATTGCATGTTAGACGTGGCCTATGGTACTTAAAAGATGGAAATTGTATTTATCTTGTGATATAAAGATAATTTAGGATTTAGAGGGTATAGTTTGTTCCCGGTAATTACTAACGTTAATCCCTTAAGTCACGAAACTTAGAATCGGGCAACGTAAAAATGTATTACTTACAAAAATGTCAAAACTTATCAATATACTCCAACTAACTATATTATATTAGTGAAAAGTTTAACGGAGTGCGTAAACGTTGATAAAACCTAATAACATTGGTTTGAGTACACGAATTAGGTACTCAGTAAAATGTTTACGTAATAATGACAAAGTGACAATAGTTCATATAAAATATGACTATTGGTGAAATATGAGTCCTTTGAACACATAGACTTATCCTGGTCTTGTGTTGGTCACGGGAAAAGTTTACACGATTAAACTTTCGTAATTACTTATAAAAGTAGTTTTATTAAATAATAAAAGTAATATTATTTAATATTAAATAGTTAAATATAGACAGAGATGAACAAAAATGTTCAGAGTGTAATAATTCAAAGGAGAGTAAATTATTTCACTTGAGAAGTTATCGGTTAACTACCGATTACAGTATTTGCTTTTACGTTACGGTAAAAGTCAAATGGTCAAAAGTCAAAGTCAAAGGGCAAAATAGTCATTTTGCCTTATGAAAATTTACGGGTTGCTACACAAATGCATTAACGTAGACCCCCGAACCGATATATCAATCAGTTAATTATTTATTGTTTTGACTCGACTAAATAGAGTAATCGCCTTAAATCTTTGGCTACGTACGTCACTACCAACCGACCCAACTAACTCATCTTTTAGCTTGAATAGTAGCCCACATTTCAAAGAGTCTGCAATCCAGCTTTTGCCAATGGCTTATATCTAATAAATATCGAAGTGTTTATTTTCTTCAATTCCCCTTCTCCACTACCATTTTTTTGAACGGCCTTTCACTACCAGTTATGAAAATGCTTTCGTATTTTGTTCTATATTACTATTGGAAAAAAGATCATTAAACCCTTATGTCGAACGATTTAAACTTTAATCTAACTTCTAAAACAAAGAATTGCGTGTTACTACCGTAAAAGAAAAAAAAATTGAGCCTCCTTTAATATAAGTTATACATATTTCCAAACAATATAAGTAGGGTTGGATCAGTTGGAAAACCCCTTGCCTCTTAACCTAGAGGTCAAGGGTTCGATCCTCACTCCCTACAAAAGGCCGGAGGTCCTTTTCTACCTTAGGTAGAACCGGAAGCAGCCTCTCTACCTTAGGTAGGGGTATGGTTGTTTACGTCTCAACCTCCCCCATACACCATGGAAGACGGTATTGGGACCCATAACCCGTGGAAGACGGTATTGGGAGTTACTTTATATTTGCAAACTAGCAGGAATGAACTTTTTAGAATTAAATAGCTATATGTAACTAAAATAAGCAAATTTCCCATTACTTTTAACTAAAGATCGAACTTGATTTAATACCCATTGTACCAATGTTATTGGCATGCTTACTTCCAACATTATACCAAGTACACAAACAAAACCCATTATGAAATTACTCCAACAATACAAACCCAACATCAAATTACTCTAATAACACAAATGTCCTTTCTTTGTACATCATATATCAAGTTCTTAACAGTGATGCCAAATAATGATAAAGTCAACAGAAATCAGTAGTTGTTTCTAGGCAAACAAGTCAATCGATCCGCGTTCACCAAGTAATCTTGATTGCACCTTTCAACAGAGAAATACCATCACCGACTGACGTCCATCTTTCTAGCACCATCAAGATACATAGACATAGTTGTGAGTAGGGGTGTCATAAAACCCGACCCGAACCTGACCCGACCCGAACCCGACCGGGTTCGGGTCAACTCGGGTCGGGTCAATTCGGGTCAAAAATCATATTCGGGTCAATCGGGTCAACCCGAATTGACCCGAGTTCTAAACAAGGTCGGGTTCGGGTATGTTTTTTTAGCCTTGACCCGACCCGAACCCGACCCGAACCCGAGTTGACCCGACTAAACTAACACTTTACAATGTAAAATACTCGGGTTGACCCCAAACCCGAGTTGACCCGACCCGAATTGACCCGACCCGAGTTGACCCGAACCCGAATTGACCCGACCCGAGTTGACCCGAGTTCTAAATAGGGTCGGGTTCGGGTATGTTTTTTAGAGGCTTGACCCGAGTTGACCCGACCCGAGTTGACCCGAACCCGACCGGGTCAACCCGAATGACAGCCCTAGTTGTGAGAACTTGTGGACACTATGTGACCGGTACATAGTACATCGGTCTGTGTTATTATCAATTATTACTTGGTAGCTAGTCAAATTCTAGTCGTGGCTCAAGGGTAAAGTTGTTAAATCTATCGTTTTAGGCACTCAATTTTTTAACATTCTTATATAGTCGGTCATATAATTTCTTGGGCATCATTTTGAGGTCTCGATATATAAAAGCAACCGATTACTAAAACTGCTAAAATATTAAAGCTTGCAATGTTGCTTCGGTTCTTTAGCCCTACTTATTAATTAACATTAAACCAAAGTTTAGTTTTCTCTTTGTTATATTATTTTTTTCTCTATCTTCAATTAATTTTTAAATTTTTATTATGTTTTTGGTTAGTTTAATGTTCCATTAATCGAATTAATCGAAAAGCTAACTTTAAGCGAGAAAAAAAATAAATAATAATAATAATAATAATAATAATAATAATAATAATAATAATAATAATAATCATAAAAAAATCTGACATGCCTCATTTTTAAATTTTGCTATAAGTCTTCAGTAGGCTTGAGTCGCCCTAGTTTGCTTATTTACTATATTATGTGTAAAAGTAAAATGCACAAGTAGTCTTCAATGTCTCTTCAAATCGCGCATTTAGTCTCAAGTTATCCAAAATCACATATTTAGTACCAACAATTTTCGCTAATTACAAATTTGGTCCTTTTTTGATAACGGTCGTTACTATTTCTCGTTAGTCAACACACGTGAAGTCAAGTGTGATGGGCATATCCATAATTTCCAAGTTTGCTATGTTACACCGTTGATCCTCAAACTTTCCAGTTATCAAATTCAAAATTAAAATACTCTTCTTCAACATCTCCTCCACACCACCATTACCATTTACCTTAAATTATAAACTTATAACAAACTTTTCAAAAAAATATTTCCTAACCCACTTCTAAACATTAAGTCAAACACCCCTTTCATAGTTCAGGTACCCTAATAGACCTTTTATTATTATTATTATTATTATTATTTATTTTTTTATTTTTTTACTTTTTTATTTTTTATTATTTTTTTTACATATGTTCAAGTTTCCTTGGTAATTATGATGATAGTCATTTCAGCTTCCATGTCGTCTTTTTGTAATCTTTCAAGACGATTAGATTTTCTGGTGATGATTTCGGTTCCCACTGGTTGTTTCTTTTTTTCCTTAGCTAAGGATTCATATGGGTCCCACTTTCATATAAGCATCTTAATGGGGAGGAGATGATAAATTAAGCCTTATGGATATAGACCATTTAAGGGATTTTTGTGGGCCCCATCTAAAAAATAATAATATTAAATCGCATCCCTTAGCTAAGGGGGAAAAAGAAACACCCCCTTAGCTTCTTGGATAAGCTTGTTGTATTTAAAAGGTGGTAAACCACACCCTTATTTTATTCCACACTTATCATAACACGTATCTTAAAGAGATTAAGAAAATGATGGCCAACAACTCGAACTTTGTTTAGAACATATTGTAATGCAAGTATGTAGAGAGATTGGCAAAGAGTGTGAGCTACTAAAAAAGTTAATGAAATTGTCCAAAGAGTTGCTTGACACTGTTTATGAGAGGGGGCTTTTGATAATGGAGCTTGATAAGGCACCTATGTCATCTGCTACGAAAGAAGGTTTAGCTTTTTAATGACCATGATTTTGCTAAAGCTATGGCCATCAAGTAGATATGTGATGAGGCAGAGAGTCACATGCTTGAGAAGGATGTTTTTCTCAAGATGATCGAGCGTGTGTGAGGGGGCTGTAGCTATGGTGATGGTTTCTGCGTTTTGTTGTTTTTGTTTTGTGTAGGTTTGAATGTTATGTATGTGATGGTTGATAAATGAATGAACTTTGTTACATGTTTTATGAATAATTTTGTGTACTTGATGTTTAATGTGTTTATGGTGGTGTTATGTCCTTGATAGTTTATTTATCAATAATAGCTCAATTTTTAGTCAAATGGTATATTGGTATTGTGGTCGGTCTTACTCGTAGGAAATATTCCACTTTTTCAAGTTTTTCATATAATACTAGAAGGGAACTAACAATCTCAGCCACAAACACACATATAAATCTCATGTTCTTTTTGAACAATCTCACCTACACTACACAACTACTCAGCAACTAAATTTCTTTCACTCCTAACTCACCTAAGTCTAGGTAGGTTTTTCTTTTTTTGATGTTGTGTCTTTGTAAAAAATAATAATAAAAAAAAAAAAAAAAAAAAAAAAAAAAAACTTGAAACTGATTCTTAGCATGGGTTTGTTGTAATGTTTGGTGGGTTGAATTTTTATTTTTTTTTTTTTTTCTTTTTTTTTTTTTTTTTCGTTTTTTTTTTTTTTTTTTGTTATTTTTTTGGGGGAGGGAAGGGAGTGGTTTTTTTCGAAGATTGATTATTTGTTTGTTTCGATTAGATCTTTAAGAAAATTCAAACCAGTAGATCTTGTTATTACTTTTCGTTATTTGATATCAAAAGACATAGATCTATCATGACTTTTCTCTTGAATGTCGATCTAAAACCTGAGATATTTTTTTGGGGGGTTTTGTTTGAAAGATTGTTGATGAGTTTATTTCGAAAAAAATAAAAAATAAAAACCCGGTAAATTGTTGATGGATTTTTATTTGAAAGATTATTGATGGTTTTATTTTGAAATATTTTTGGGTGGTTTTTGTTTAAAAGACTCATTTTTTTTTGGGTGTATAATAAGATATTGAGTTCGAATTAGTTGTTATGTATAAGAAGTCATTTTTTTTTCGATTAGTTGTGCATAATCAAAATAAAATACACGTTAAATCTTAGTAGAGATGGTGGTGGCGGTATGAGGTTGGTGGTGATACAGTGGAGATATTTGTGGCGGTACAGTGGTGATGTTGATTGTGGGACCAGGGGTGTAATTTACATAAATATTGAAAAGAGATTAATAGAAAATCACATTACATATCATTAATACAAACATAAAACATGTTATATTAATATAAAAATAACATAATACATGTTAAAAAAAATAAATTACATTAATACAGAAATAACATACGTTATATAAAAAAAATATATTACAGAATTAAAAAACCACAAGCATCCTATTTGTTTTTTTAATGTATCCAAACAATTTTAGTAATGATTTGATTTTGTATTTTTCCCGTTATTTTATACAAATCATAAGAAATATCGTAATCTTGGAAGAATTTTCTTTTAGAAAAGTCTCAAGCAAAACACGTTTTTCTTGTGGGATGTCGTTGCATTCCTTGTATGCTTTAATCATATCATCTTTAGCTTTACTCACGTTTGTAAATAGCAAAGTTGTGTCGACAAGCGCTTGCATACGTCTGTTATCCTCATTAAAGAGTTTCAGTACTTCAGCTTTAATTTCGTCGATGGCATGTGAAAGAGAACAAGCCATAAGATTTTTAGGTGTGATTAATTCGAGATTAGGAGTATGAAAAATGAGCTGGTATGGTGATGATTTATGTAAAACATAATAGCTATATAGCCAATTTAGTAAAAAAGTAAGTTTATAAAAAAATAAAACATCACACTTGACTCACGTGTATTGACTAACGAGAAATAGTAACGACCGTTACCGAAAAAGGACCAAATTCAAAATTAGTGAAAAAATGTAGGACTAAACATGCGATTTTTGAGAAAATTAGAGTAGATGGAAGAATTTAAGTGAGTTTGGGGACTAATGATGTAATTATATGTACTCGTAATATTATTGGATTCAAATATGATGATATGTGTCTTCTTAATTTGTTTTAACAAGCGTTCTCATCCACTACAGAATTGTAATTCCCAATGTTTTAAAATTTGGTTTTTTAATTGATTCGGTCGAGCCGTCGGGTCACCGGTTTAACTGTCAGGTCGAACCTTGAACCGGTTCTATACATATGTATATTTTTTTTATAACTTCTTTAATATTGTAGGTATTTGTCCAATTTCAATCTTACTTTCAAATGAACAGATAAAAGTGAGATGAGTCTACTGAGTTTTAGTCTTTAATTTTCATATCTACAATTGTTGTGTCTGATTTTCGACTCGATTGTCTCTTACATGTATTTAAGCATAAAATAGCCCAATTTATTAAGTCTCTAATATAAATCAGGGAGGATAGTACTCACTGATAAGGATCAAAGAGTAAGTCACCCTTTGATGAAAATCAAAGGTCTTACTCTCTGATAGTTATCAGAAAGTGTTAATCCCTGATGATTATCAGAGAGTACACCCTGATGGTTGTCAGTGAATGGTACCTCACTAATGATCATCAGTGGATATAAACTCACTGATAAAAGAAATTAGTGATAGTTGTATAAAGCTCAATCAGCAGCTAAGCTTCAGGAAAGTCGAAGACCAACTGAAGAAACACTTTGTAAACCGATGCATTGTCAGGGAGCAAGGTATAAGGAGCTACAAGCAACACCAGAGGCACTGAGATCTGACAAATATCTCTTTGACTCTAAAGACTTATATCTGGACAGAACTTAGTCGATGGTGAATGGGTGGCAAACTTCTTGAGAAGATAAGCGAACGGTCTTATCAAAGGATGATAAAGCAAGATTTTTGGTACAAAAGGTAGTCAGCATTGAAAACCAAAAGCACGCTTTACCTAGTTTCCTAGGCACGTGCTATCTACTCCAAGTTGGCAAGCTAATATACCCAAGCGCATCCAAAGTATTTTCCTTCCTATTTAAACAAAACTTTGTATCTGGGATAAGTAAAGATTCTAAACAAACACATAAATAGTACTTAGCACTATAGTTGATAGAATCCCAACTCCAATGAACGAACTATGCAAAGCTAGCTTCCACTAGTCGTTCTAATAGAAGTGTTTCATTTGTCATCAACCGGAATAGTTTACCGTGAGCTATTCCATTGTAAATCTTTGATTCATTTCTAATAAGGTTTATATATGTTGAAAACTATAATGGTGTTATTAGTAGACTAAGTGGTCTTGAGTAAAATATGTCAATTTTCTTAATGTCCATTTGGTATCTTCATTTTCTTAAACTACGTGGAACAACAAGTGGTATCAGAACAGCTGGGTTTCTTTTAATCCAGATCCGTTCTTGAATGTCTGCTAATAATACAAAGCTGTTCATGAATGTTGGCAAATAACATTCGAACCCGATCCTCAACAAGTCCCCACCAAATATGCCCTCCTCATACCTTCATTTCACTTCTCTTCTACACGATTGAGTACTTCCATACTCTTTTTGTGTAGGAAAAAGCTCCAACTACTTCTTTTCTAGCTCATTCAACCACACATCAAAGTATAAATTTCTTGCAAGTACCTTTATTCAAAAATAAAGCTCACTAAGACTACTTGTCCCGAGTAAATGTTTTCATCTTGAAAACTTCTGTACAAAGGTTCTTTTTGTGTAGGAAAAAGCTTCAACTACTTCTTTTCCAGCTCATTCAACCACACTTTAAAGTATAACTTCCTTGCAAGTACCTTTATTCTAAAATAAAGCTCACTAGGACAACACGTCCTGAGTAAATGTTTTCATATTGAAAACTTCTGAACAAAGTTTCTTGTAAAAATATGTGTATTAAGACACACAAGCTATAAGTGTGGTTATGGTTACTATTAGGAGCTACCAAGAGATAGAAAGAAGCTTTAAGCATTATTGCAATTGGAGCATTAGAAGTAAATTGAAGAATGGAGCATCCAAGGAAGAGGAGATGTCTTTAGGGAATGTGCATTAAGTGCATCAGGGACTGTTCAGTAAACAAGACAGTCCCTAATCTTTCAGAAACTTCACCAGAAGACATCAACAATAAAGAATCAAGATTAATTGATTTTATTTTTTAATTCTTTGTTGTATTTTAGTTGTAAGGAGAGGCCATTATGCTCACTTACAACTAATTAATCTAGGCTATTCCTGTATTCAGACGGGAGGAGACTGTTGACTAGGAAAAGCTAAGAAAACAGTCTCTGATTTACTTAGATTAGCTTATTACTATAAGGAAGCTGAACCACTAGTGACACAGGATCTCTGACGCCGATAGTTCAAGGTCTGCGGGTCTATTTCATGTTCGGCAACAATAAGGAATCAGACTATACATGTTTATTTTTCCTTTTTATAACTTAGTATGTAAGAATATGCCGTTATGCTCACTTACTACTGAATAAAATTAGGCTATTTGTATATTCAAATAGGAGGAGATTGTTGGGCCTAATTTTTGACCCAATTGTCTTTGACATGTATTTAAACATAAAATAGCCTAATTTATGAAGTCTCTGATATAAATCAGGGAGAATAGGACTCACTGATAAGGATCATAGAGTAAGTCACCCTCTGATGGAAATAAAAGGTCTTACTTTTTGATGGTTATCAGAGAGTGTTACTCCCTGATGGTTAAAAGAGAGTACACCCTAATGGTTTTCAGTGGATGGTACCTCACTAATGATTATCAGTGGATGTAAACTCACTGATAAAAGAAATCAGTGAGAGCCAATGTTGCAAAAAACGGCCTACTCGGCCTTGTAATCGCCGATTACAAGGTAAACGGCCCTGGAACTTGGAGAGATTTACAAGGAAATTGGTCGATTAATCGGCGATTACAAGGTTTAGGGCCGATTAATTGGCTAAAAAACGCTACTCGGCCCTCGACCGCCTCAGGACCGATTCACGATTTTTGCAACATTGGTGAGAGCTGTATAAAGCTCAATCAGCAACTAAGCTTCAAGAAAGTGGAAGACCAACTAAAGAAACACTTTGGAAACTGATGCGGTGTTAGGGAGCAATGTATAAGGAGTTATAAGCAACACCAAAGGTACTGAGATCTGACAAATATCTTTTTGACCCTGAAGACTTATCTCTGAAAGGAACTTAGTCTCTAATGAATGGGCAAGAAACTTCTTGGGAAGATAAGCAAATAGTCTTATCAAAGGACGATAAAGCAAGATTTTGGGTACAAAACCTAGTTTCCTAGGCACGTGCTATCTACTCCAAGTTGGCAAGCTACTATATCCATGTGCATCCACAATATTTTTCTTCCTATTTAAACAAAACTTTGTATCCAGGATAAGTAAGGATTCTTAACAAAAACATAAAATAGCACTTAGCACTATAGTTGATAGAATCCCTACTCCTAAGAAAGAACTATGCAAAGCTAGGTGCCACTAGTCGTTTTAATAGGAGTGTTTCATTTGTCATTGATAAGGATTTATTGGTTACGCTTTTAAGGGGTCATTTAAGCCTTAATTCGTGTTTTTATGATCAAATATTGCCTCAACTCGTTCCTTTTCTTATTTTAGGTACTTGGGACGTGATTTCTGGAAATTGGAGCATTTTGGACGTTTTCGGTCTAAAAAGTGAAGAAAACAGCTAAGTCATGGAAAACCTGTCAGGAAACAAAACTTGACGGCGTCATGCCTTAATGGTGACGCCGTCACTTGAAGTTTATGAAGTTGGATAAATCACAACGTGGCGCTCCAGTGAACTTTTGAGGAATTTGCACCTGACGGTGTCAGGTGTATTTGGAAGTAGGCCGTGTAGTGTTAAGATAAAGAGAGACGGCCCAGAAGACCTAGAAGGTGACGGTGTCAGAATTATACTTGACGACGTCAGAAGTAAAGAGTGACAGCATCAGAAGCTCGACTTGCACAAGAAGAAACCCTAAACGCGGCATTCTGACGGCATCAGGATTTATAACCTGACGCCGTCAGCCTTGTAAATCTATATATACTTTTCGATTTTTCATTAATTGGTGTTCAATTTTGGAGACATAAACCCTAGTACAATTTTCTAAGGATTTTTAGGGTTTTCATACCTTCTTTTCTTCCATGTTCAATTGAAGGTAAGTTTTCTTTTAATCATTTAATATGTCTATGTGTTGTTTGATTATTTATTTATCTTTTCTTCCTTTTAACATGCTAGCTTAAATTTATTTGTGTTTGCTTAGATCTAATGAAACCTAATTATTGATTGTTGATAAGTTGTCTATTGTTTAGTTGATTGACTCGCGTTAGGTTAAGAAAACTCGCTGACCTCCTTTGTGTAACAAGCTTGAACGTCTTAAAAAACGTAATTGGATGTGTACTACGGTTTTATTCGTTGTATTTAATGCATGAATAGATGTTAGTGATTCTATGATAGGATACTAAACGTGTCGTCATAAGAAGAAATTGATATTCATAGAGTTGGGGAAGGCTGTACACACCCCACGACTGTTATTAAAGAATACAACGCTTCAACTAAAACAACTGCACAATGACATTCAACGAGTCAATAAAAGATAACTAGGGAGTAATTAAATCTAAGTAAACATGCTTGTCTCATTATAAGAAGTCCACCACTTTAATTTTCTTGTTATTTATTTTCTTGTTACTAGTTTAAATTATTAGTTTTGGGTTAGTTGATTAGCAACTAATTCCGCCCACTCCTTAAAAAACTGAGATTTTTACTGCTTTCATAAACTATAATAATGCAAAAAGAATCATCCCTCACCTTTAGACATAAATTGATATATACTTCAACCTAACGACACTATTCCCCTAGAAAACAATCAATCCCCCGGACATACCTATACTACACTACAATGACCAGGTACACTGCCTGGAGGATTGCAAGCTTCTCAAGATCCCTTGAGAAGTAAAACCTTTTGTGAGGCCGCAATCCTCACATCAATTTTTTGGCGCCGCTGCCTGGGAATAGTTATTGCTTAGGTTTGATTTTTATTTCATTTAGGTCTACTCACAAGATTCCTATCAAGTGAGATTTTTTTTCGTAGATTTCTTTAGTCTATCTTTTTTCTTTGTTCCTTTGTTCGTAATCCTTATCATTCGCCATCATGAAGGGTGATAATATCCTTAACCAAGCAAACCCACCAGTTAACCAAAACCCACCCAAACCACCTAGAGCACGTACCTTAGGAGAATACTCCCGACCTAGCCACCAATGCTATCGAAACACCATTGAGCTCAACCAAGGAGCCAATGTGTCTCCCTTGCGATCCGACACCATCCGGTTGGTGCAAAGTGGATGTGGATTCCATGGACTTCGTTCCGAAGATCCAAACCAACATCTCAAGGACTTCCTTAAAATCGTTGATTTAATAGACCTCGATGTTACCACTCAAGAGACGACACCGTTTCGTCTCTTTCAATTCTCTCTACGTGACCAAGCCAGTCAATGGCTTGAGCGTTTACCCGCGGGATCTATCACCTTTTGGGATGATCTCACTTCTCGTTTCCTCGCTCAATTTTTCCCACTAGGGAGAACTACCAAGCTAAGGAATGACATCTTGATGTTGCAACAACGTCAAGGTGAAACTCTTTACGAAACGTGGAATCATTTCAAGGACTTACTTCAAAAAGTCCCTCATCATGGCATTGATCTTTGGCTCCAAATCTAAATTTTCTATGATCATTTCAATCAATCCACAAGGCAAACCATTGACCATGCGGCCGGTGGTAAGTTAAGTGACAAGAATGCGGAAGAATCGTGGCGAATCATAGAAGATCATGCTCTCTATGACAACGAATGCTGGAATGACCCCCGCGATTTGAACAAAACGGTCAAGGCAATATATTTGCCTTCGAATTATTCAAGCATCCTGACCGTAGGATCATGGAACTTGAGGACCAAGTCAAGTTTCTCATGAAATCCTACGAAGCTCCTAAACCTTCAAGCCAAGTGAACAAAATCACTTCTTCATGCGAATTATGTAGTGGTCCTCATGACACTCGTGATTGCAAGGAACTCCCCAAACAAGCTTTTGCGGACTACAGATCCTCGCGTACCGACGGAGCGGGAGAAAAGTGGTTCACTTTCAAACCCAAGCCAAACACTTATGGTGATTCACACAACCCCTCTTGGAAAAATCACCCCAACTTTAGGTGGAAACCAAACCAAAACATGCCCCAAAATAATTCTTCCAATCCACCTAATCGTTTTCAATCAAACGGTTCATCCTCGAACCGAACATTCAACAATAATCCTTCCAAAAATTACAATAATTCTAACAACTTTGAAAGATTAATGTCTAATTTTATGGCATCTCAAGAAGCTCGTTTGACCAAGTTTGAAGCCGATTTCAATTAACAACAAAACGAGATGACCAATAAGATTGACAATTTGATAAAGGCTCTTAACAACCAAGGAATAACCCCGTCAAGTAAGGACATAAGAAACACAACCGTCAAGGATCCTTCATCATCCAAAAACGTTCACTTTGTCAACGTCATTACCATTAAGCCACCAAATAGGAATAGTGATGAGGAGGATAATGAGAATGTAGTTGAAAACATTAGTGACTCTAAGGGAGAGATTGAGGAAATTGATGAGGAAAAAGTAGAGGAGATAGAGGAGAATGATAAGAAAATATTTGTTACGCTTTTAGGGGGTCATTTAAGCCCTAAATCGTGATATTATGATCAACTATTACCTCAAATCGTTCCTTTTGTCATTTTAGGTACTTTGGACGAGAATTCTGGAAAATGAAGCATTTTGGACGTTTTTGGAGTTAAAAGTGATGAAAACGACAAAGTCAAGAAACCATGCTGGAAATTACCTGACGGCGTCAGGAGTCACAAGGTGACGCCGTCATTTGATGAATCAAGAGGTGGATGATTATTTACACTTGACGCGCCAGAGTGAGATTTGAAGAATACAACGTGACGGCGTCACGTTATAAAAAGTGTAGGCCGTCACTTATTATCACAAAGAGAGACGGCCTAGAAAGATTTAAAGGGTGACGACATCAAGAAGCTGGAGTGGACGACAAGAAACCCTAATAGCGGCGAGATGACGGCATCAGGATCCAAAAGCTGACGCCGTCACCTTTGTAAATCTATATATAGTTTTGGATTTTTCATTCATTAGGGTGAAACTTTTGTGCAACAAACCCTAGCCAAATTTTACAGCTCTTTTAAGGGTTTCATACCCTTATTTCATCCATGTTCAATTAAAGATACGTTTACCTTTGAATCATTCAATATGTCTATGTGTTGTTTGATTATCTTTTATGCTTGTCTTTCTTTTAACATGCTAGCTTAGGTTTTTAGTGTTTGCTTAGATCTAATGAAACCTAGCTGTTAATTATTGATTGTTGGTTTGTTAATTGTATTAGGTGATTGATTTTGCGTTAGGCTCGAGAAAACTGGTCGAATTCCTATATGGTAACTGGCTTAAACGTCTTGAGAAACGTTTCTCGGTTGTGTACACCGATGTTATTGGTTGTTTTTAATGCATAAGTGACTATTGAGGAGGCCATGATAGGATACTAAACATGTCGTCATAGGAAGATATAGAAGCTTATAGAGTTGGGGAAGGACGTACACGCCCCCACGATTGGTATTAAGGAAAACAACCCTTCATCCAAACAATTATAACAAACCAATTAATTAATAAGAGATAGCTAGGGAGTAGTGAAATATAAGTGAACACATTTTATCACTATAAGAAGTTCGACAATTTACTTTTCTTGTTATTTTATTTTATTTGCATTAGTAGTTATTTTGGGTTAGTTGACTAGCAACTAATTCCGCCCACTCTTCCAATACTCGAGATTTTACTTTGCTTTCAAAAAAATATAAAAATACAAAAAGAATCATCCCTCACCTCTAGGCCTAGTTTACATAGCTTTCAATCCTAATGACACTATTCCCCTAGAGAACGATCAATCCCCCGGTACTTGCCACTCCTTTGAGAAGTAAAACCTTTTGCAAGGTAACAAAACTACGAATCAAGTTTTTTGCGCCGCTGCCTGGGAATAGTTATTGTTTAGGTTGAATTTTATTTTTATTAGGTCTACTCATTAGATTCCTATCTAGTGAGATTTTTGTTTTCTTTTTATTAGATTTCTCGTAGTCTAATTTCTCTTTGTGTCTTTGTTTGTAAAAACCTTTCCATTGACTATTCCGTTCACCATTATGGAGAACGCGGATCCACCATACTACCGACCACGAAATCCATTCACCCCTGATGACATCTTGATGTTCAAACAATATCGAGATGAACCTATCTATGATGCATGGACTCGTTTTAAAATTTTACTCCTAATAGTCCCTCATCATAGTTTCGATTTATGGTCCCTAACTCAAATCTTTTACTATCGTGTCGACCGATATGTCCAAAGGTACATTGACGATTTTGCCGACGGGGACCTTAGGGAATTAAATGCTGAAGAAGCATGGAAAGCCATAGAGGATTGTGCCCAATATTATTATAGAGTAGAAAACCCAACAAACAACATTACGGATCAATTAATAACAAGTTTGAAGGAGCAAATAGGAAGTTTGTCTGGGGATAATCCAAGCCCACAAAGTACCCCACAAGTCCTACCATCATTTGAGGCACACACACCGCCCGTGACTTACCCGGAAGAAGTGGAAGAAACTTTAGGAATTCTGATGGAAGTAGAACCCTTGTACCAAGCAGCACTTGAGGATATAGGTTTGAATACTTGTAGTGATAACCTTACTCTTAGTTCTAGGGAATTTCCTAATGTTGATGAACCGGAACCTCAATCTTTACACAACTTTCCATCCTTAGATTCACATCTAGGAGACAAAAGAGGAACCGACCCACCCATCAACCAATATTATCCGGGTAGTTTTAGGATGAAGGAAGCCATTCACTCACCCCCTTCACCTCACGTGGCATATTTCCACCTAAAGGGTGTAGGGAAAACCTCCCTTATTTTCGTTAAATAAGGGTAGAGTCAGGCTCGTGACTCGAACAAAAACAAGCGCTTCTTGGGAGGAACCCATGTTTTTAATTGTTTGATGTTTTTATTTTTGTTTGTTTGTGTCATATATTCTTAATCATAATTGTTAAATTTTCATGTTTTGAATAATTTGTGAAAATGTTTTATTTTGTTTTTAACCTCGTCTTAATTACATATAAAGGTATTTTGCAAAAGATAAGTGTATGGGAAATCCAAATTTGTTTTAAAGAACGAAATGAACATGAACAATAACAATGAGATATAAATATGCATATTAGTATTTGTTTGAGTCAAATGCTTGTATCGAGTCATAGGGAATATTTTACAGGATTCCAGGAATTAAAGCGTAGGTTTTTCTAGAAATTTTCCGAAAACAAAATATAAGAATTCTGTTAGATCAATTCTGACAGCGTCAAGTTTTACAACCTGAAGACGTCAGGTGTAATTTTCTAAAAATTTTCCAGGTTTTTGTTTTTCTTCTGGAATTGTAAAGTTTCGTAAAATCTGTAGTTTATAAACTCCAGGAATTTGCAAACATTCATTCTACAAGCATTATATCTTTACTTGCTTTTTAGGATTTACTTTTATGTAGAGTTTACCGCCGATTTTACGCGAGGTTTTCTTGTGTGTTTTCTTAGTTATTTAACAGGTTATATTGGACAAGAAGATGTACATGCAACACATCAAGTTTTTGGCGCCGCTTTAATCTTGAGTTTTCACATTTTCTTGGAGGAGGATTTAACCATGTTACCACAACATTCACACCGAGCTAATCAGGGGAGTATTTGTTTTATTCTTTCATTTATCTTTGCTTAATTAATTTTTAAGAACATTGGGGACAATGTTCAACTTAAGTGTAAGGGGGTAAATGAGGATACCTTAGAAATTACAATTGCACTTGATTTTTGTTTTGTTTAATAGTAGATGTGTAATAAAACTAAGAGAAATATTTGTTAAGGTAATTTTGGCACCAAATTTAAAATTTTTTTACTACATTTAGGAATGAAACTTTAGTCTTAATAAGCGTCTCATGGATAGGAGTTATATGACTAGCACAAAAACCAAACCANTAAAATCTGTAGTTTATAAACTCCAGGAATTTGCAAACATTCATTCTACAAGCATTATATCTTTACTTGCTTTTTAGGATTTACTTTTATGTAGAGTTTACCGCCGATTTTACGCGAGGTTTTCTTGTGTGTTTTCTTAGTTATTTAACAGGTTATATTGGACAAGAAGATGTACATGCAACACATCAAGTTTTTGGCGCCGCTTTAATCTTGAGTTTTCACATTTTCTTGGAGGAGGATTTAACCATGTTACCACAACATTCACACCGAGCTAATCAGGGGAGTATTTGTTTTATTCTTTCATTTATCTTTGCTTAATTAATTTTTAAGAACATTGGGGACAATGTTCAACTTAAGTGTAAGGGGGTAAATGAGGATACCTTAGAAATTACAATTGCACTTGATTTTTGTTTTGTTTAATAGTAGATGTGTAATAAAACTAAGAGAAATATTTGTTAAGGTAATTTTGGCACCAAATTTAAAATTTTTTTACTACATTTAGGAATGAAACTTTAGTCTTAATAAGCGTCTCATGGATAGGAGTTATATGACTAGCACAAAAACCAAACCACTCAAAAATTTCCACCCCAAATATGTGAGGTTCGCCCCTAGATTTGTTAAGAAAAAGCATTCATTATTAGTGCTTGTGAGTGTATCGGTAGTATTTAGATTCTAGAACTTGCGTTAGCGATGCATCCCGAGACCACAAGTGAAACTACATTCGTGTAGTTAGGATTTACTACATGATAAGAGGCATTAGGATAACCCATGTTTTACACCTGTTTTTATAATTACATTGACTTCATTGGTCAAATAATTCTCCCACACCTTTGCGTTGTACTCATTTTTAGTACACGATACCCCTATTACACCCCTTAGAGCCTATCTTTTTTGTTTCTAACTTTAAGCATTTTACTTAAAGGAAGAATTTATTTACAATCCACCCCCAAATGTACACCCAAATCGTCTTAGCCTTCCTTATATGCACTCATCTTTAGTGCATTATTGTTATTTGTTTAAACCCTTCGTTAATTGTATAATTAGTTACATGGTTGCTAAGTCGAGTCATATCTTGTACATATTGTTTTGGGACGATTGGGACTTATGGGTAAAGTACTAGTGTTGTGGAGTAATGGGGAATAACTTAATTTATTACCCCCATATGTGAGTTAATATTTTAAAGTACTCAAAATGTTTCGATTATCTTGATTCGAGTCTTTATTTTGATTCGTGTAAAAGTTCAAGTGTAAGGGGAGAACCGAGCCCCCTTGATGTATTATTTTGGATGGTAGGGCAAGAATGTATGCAAAAAAAATNGGGTATTACTTCATGGAATCACAGTTACAGTAATAGAAAATGACTCGAAAAGAGACGTTTTTATAAATATGTTATCATTCATTAAAATATCAGAGTTTTCACTAAGAAGAGGTCCCTTAAATCTAAGTGTGTAATAGTATTTGAATGATAACAGGGTTGAAAGTCTTCCAAGTTCAGTGCCCCTCTATGCCATAGATCCGTAGCAGCTATATACCTAGGATACATGATTAAAAAGTCAACACTAGGTGTTGAGTGAGAGTCATAGGTTTAAGTGATAGTGAATACAAGTTCCACAGGGTTCAGTTGTTACACCCTTCAAGGAAAGTGTAGAGTTTGTGATAATTACAATGCATGTACAATTATCAAGAGTGGGTTATTGCACTAAGCTCATGAAACAAACGTTAACAGTCCAGATCATGGGGTCTGCAGACCAAACCATGATGGGACGGGAAGGATAACTTGCTAAAGTTAATCCTTCAAAAGATTCAAATATAATACTTATTGGTACCCCCAGAGAGAGGCAAACCAACGGGAGTTGTCAAACTTCAATAGATCTATCAATTATATCCGCGTTCACTCGCAAGTGATTAGATTCATGAATTTAGATATGTAGTGGTGGCAAGTAGTTTACTCGTGCAATAACCAAAGAAAAAGACTTGTATTCGATTTAAAGAAAGTAGTAAGCATGTATCCCCCTCACAGGGTTTATAAAGAATTTAGAAAGAGTGAGGCTATGAACTCACAGAAAAAGAGTGTGAGGCTACGAACTCACCTGGGCTTAGAGAAATCTGATTGATGTCAAAAGTGACTCGGAGACTAGACTGCTTACTCACGTATCCTGGTGTTTGTTATAGGTGTGGGTGTATGTCAAGCTCTAGTTATCTTGTTTAAGTTTTTCAAGTAATCATTCTTAGGATTTCTAATATTAGATATAACATAACAACGTTCGGGCCATCATAATTCAGAATTACATACTCCTCACATGAAGCTCCCTAGTATTGTACTATGTTATTAAACATAATACCGTTCGGGCCATCATAATTCAGAAGTATATAATCCTCACATGAATCTCCCTAGTATTGTGTCATGTTGTTAAGTACTTAGGTTATAGATATAATAAAATACCGTTCGGACCATCATAATCCAGAGGTCATGTAGTAAATGTTTGAGGAGCCAGGGCACATTAAATCGTAAACCCAACAAACTCGTCAAAAAGAATACCCAAATGAAACCCCTCACATGAAGCTCCCTACAATTGTGTTATGTTGTTAAGTAAAAGATAGTTTTTAGTTTTATATGAAAATACTTTCACTTTATACTTTTATAGTTTATATATTTACAAAATCTACCCTAAACTTATAAACTTATATCATTAACTATCTAGACTTGACACAATTAGTCCTTATGCTTATATATTTTAGGAAAATTGCAGAAATGACCCTTGGACTTATAAGTTTTCAAAATTTACCATTTATACCATTAACTTTATAACATTTGCAAAACTAGTCTTTATAAGTTTATAACTATTTTACTTTTTATCCTAAGGTTATATAACTTTGGTCCTTATACTTAATACTTATAAGAAATATAAAAAATAGTCCCTAGACTTAATATTTTCAGAAAGTTACCATATATACCTCTATGCATGGAAAACTTTGCAAAACTAGTCCTAATTCCATGCAAATTATATTTTTATGAAACAAAAAGGTTTCCTAGCTTATGGTTAACTAATATTAGCTTACCTAAGTTGCCTAAACTAGCTTATAGCTTATGGTAAGGGCTTATAGCATATAATTAGCATTTAGTCTATAATTAGGGTTTTAAAATGCAAAGTTCTAAAGGAAAATGATCAAGGCTTAGGCAAAGGTTCTAAGGCATCCTAATACTATCCTAGTACTGTAATAAAACTATTAGAACAAGTATGAGAGCTTACGTGACCAGAAATGGGTGAACGTGGGTTTTCTCGACAAGGTTTTACTTCGACAAGGCAACAAGGCTTTCTTATCTCGACTCCTAGACTTCCTAGGACTCTTATACTACTGCTAGGTCTAATAGAAGTGAGGTGGTGAAGAAAGGAAGGGATGGTTTTGAAAGGGAGGGTGTACGAGGGTATTTATAGCCCTCATTGGGCTTGTTGGCCAAGTTTTCTTGGTGTTGTGGCTATGTAACGTGGAGGGGAGGTGTAAGGAAGAGGGGGGATGACTAGGAGAGGCTAGTGGCTGAGTAGGATGGGCTATAGGGCTAGCTAGGGGGCTTGTGGTGATAAAGGGTATCGTGTGGTGCTTTTGGTCAAAGGTGGTGACAAGGTGGTGATGGAGGTGTGTGGGAGGGTGCTTGGTGGTGACAAGGAGCTGCATAAGCTGCCTTGTTGGTTGCTAGGGATAGTGGTGCTAGGTTGGTAGCTTACTTTTAGGTTTTNGTGGTGATAAAGGGTATCGTGTGGTGCTTTTGGTCAAAGGTGGTGACAAGGTGGTGATGGAGGTGTGTGGGAGGGTGCTTGGTGGTGACAAGGAGCTGCATAAGCTGCCTTGTTGGTTGCTAGGGATAGTGGTGCTAGGTTGGTAGCTTACTTTTAGGTTTTAGGTTTAGTTTTGACCTAGTTTTGCTTAAGGAGAGATTAGGGTCTAGCTTAGGGTTTAGTGCCTAGATTAGGGTCCTATGAGTGTTTAGTGACTAAGGTTAAGTCCTAAAAAGCTTATACTATGTAGTGGTAGCTTATGGTAAAGATTTGGGAAGGTTTAACCTAGTTTTCGGGAAGTTATGACCTAGTTAGGGTTTTGTGCTTAAGAGACTTGTACGTAAGCTCAAAGAGGTTGTACTAGGGTCTAAGGGTGCTAAGATATCCTATTGTTGCTAGGGTAACTTATACATAAGCCTTGAATACTTCCAAACTAGTTTAGATAAGTAATTAGGGTTTTGTAAACACATAGCCCTAATTAGGGTTTAATTAGGGTTTATTAGGGTTTTGTGATGAGTTTAGTGTGTTAGATTGATAGATTACTTATTGCGGTAGTGTTGTGATCCTATGATTGACATACTAGTGGTTTATAGGATGTGAGTGTAGAGATATTTGGCTTGTGTAGATATGTGAGCAGGTCTAGAAAGTCATGCAAGTAGAGAATAGCACATAAAAGTAAAAAAATTTACCTGTGAAATACCTGATATAGGTATTGTAGTGGAAATGATAGTGGTGAGATTTTATGGGTGGTTACAATACGGACTACCATCCCATTCATTTTATTTATGTTATTTCGTAGTTAGCTCAAGTTGAGTCGAGTCTTGGCTTAGCAACGCCACATTGTACAAGTAATTGACTAAGACAATTGACTTGCCACCAGTTAACTATCCCTTATCCAACAAACCGTGTTTTCCATATCCCTACACCTAACATTATAACCCTTGGGAAGCCCTCTTTGATAGTTTTCCTAGGTGCTTACTGATCGAGGCAAACTAAGCGGTGAAGCTTGTAAACCACGGGTATCGTTGTCCCAACGAGCGTTGAATATGGATCTCGTCACTCAAGATCGTGAGCTATGTGTGATGAATAAGTTTTAAAAGAAGGTTTTGGTTTGTCTATACTACAATGACAAATTAAAGTAAAGGAAAGCGGTAAAACGACATTCAATAAGAAAACAAGTAAAGTTGCATGAATAAAAGCGACTAAAGAAAGCGGTAAATGAAAGCGATAAGTAAATAAAACGGTAAATGAATTTAAAAGACAATGTGTTTGCAAAGCGACGCAAATAAGTTCGTTAAGCTTGAGGTAAAAGTTTGCAATGAGTTATTCTCCTTTCTCGAGATTAGTTGTTGATTAATCTTTTGAAAAGATATTGACTCAAGACGAGTGAATCAACCGTTCAAAGATTTCGTCTTCGAATAATTAACCCACACGTCTAAGCAATCTTTCGATTACTTATCACAAACGTTTAACACTCTCACTAAACTCACAAACTCGAGTGACTAAGCAAACACGATTTAAAACTACTCGAGACTCATATTAAAAACTTAAAGCGATAAAGAAAATAAAAGACTTGTAAATATTAAAACGTAAAATGTTTTTGTTTTTTAAATTTAATTAATAAAAGAAAAATAAAGTAAACGATTAAAAGAAAATAAAACAAGTGAAAATAAAAATAAGCTAAGTAAAAAAGATTAAAAGAAATTTCGGCAGAGTTTCGTTTAGGAATGAACCAAACAAAACTCCACTCGATAAAACGATGGAGTAAATAAAAGTCTAGCTCGACTTGTAAAAGAAATAAGAAAAGAGAAGGAGAAAATAAGACACGACTCAAAATAAACTTGGACTAAAATTAAACTTGACACAATAAAAACCAAACTCGCTACTAATAAAAACTATACTCGCTAGGTTAAAATAAAAAACAAACTCGCTATCATCAACTAAACACATACTCGCTATATATTTCTACATATCCTTACTCGCTACTGTATTAACAAAAAAACAAACTCGCTATTTTGGAAAGTACGAAACTCGCTAGGCTCAAAATTACGAAACTCGCTATATATATATTAAATAGCATACTCGCTATATAAAAAAAACTAAACTCGCTATTCAAAGAAAAATGATACTCGCTACTAAACCCTAAAATGAAACTCGCTACTAAACCCTAAAAACAAAACATACTGGACTCTTTTAACGTGACACAAATTTAATAAAAGGTAAATTAGACTTGTAAAAACTTGATAAATAAAACGCAAGGACACTAAAATAAGCTCAAAAATAAGCAAACAAACCACGGCTTCTTTTGGAAGCCTAGCTTATTTGTATATCTTATCACTTGAAACTAAAAACATGCAAAGTTGACAAAGAAAATTTTCATCACGGGCTTTCCTTGAGTAAATTTCATCGTTGACTCGGCTTTTAGACACTTTTCCACATCTCGTGCTCGTTTTAGGCTTTTCGGTTGACTTTTGTGCTATTTATGCAATATCCGTCCCTGCACGATCACAAACACAAAAACAAGATATCTTTGGCGTTTCACGTTAGTTTTTGGTCTTAAACACACTTAAACTAAGGTCAAAAGTATGTGTAAAATAGCACATACCAAAATCCCCCAGACTAAGGTATTGCGTGTCCTCACGCAATGTAATCACGTCACGCCTTAAAGATAAATAATTTCACACCTCTCTTTACTAACTTTGAAAAGTAGCAAAACGTTCAGAAGAGATACGAAATCATTTATTCCCTAAAACGCCCCGGGTTTCCATTTTTAGACTTTATATATTGCACTACTTTAGCTTATGACGGTGTGCTTGACTTTCATTATCTTTCAATAACGATTAAGCGTCATAGAGTAAGAACACGATTCATAGAAAAGTGACCGATTGGATAAAATTCATCGTCCCTGATTTTTCACAAGCTCCCAAACTAAGCGTAAAAATGGATCATTGTTTAATTACAAGTTAGATGCCAACGCTACTCATGGAAGTTACTCGTGTACCGCTTGCTCTCATTTTCCTATTTTTGTATCTCATTATTTTATTTTTGTGAGAGAAATGAATTTCTTCATAAGCATCTCGTTTCATAGTTTTTAGTCCGATAAAGATACCAAATTCAAACGCTAAGTAGTTATCGATCTTATCTTAAGAAGGTTTGCAAGAGAAATGTGGTCCACATCAAGGATATTGGATACATACAATGACTTTGGAACACATCAAAAATAGACATAAGTTGGCGAGTA
>LBNU01011094.1:0-13164 GCA_014162995.1 Artemisia annua
TGTAACTATAACGTCTCATATCTGCATTTTACTTCCTATAAGCAGAAAACAGAGAATGGAGAGAAATATGTGTTTAGTACAAGCTAAAACCTACACTAACTACAGATCACGCAAACATGACAGCAGCCAAAAGAAACGTCATGGGCTCATGGCACATGCTGCGTGTCGGCTTTCAGACCAAATAAATCTGATAGTAAACTAAGTTGGACGTTGTTCATTTTTATTAGAGAACCTATATTTTATAACGACAGATAAAATTAGACACAGTACTTCCTGAATGCAAGAAACAGTTGAAAATTTTATTTGATAACCTACGTCTTCTATGATATTCCATTCCACTTTATTTTTCTTGTTTAAATTAGATACAGATTTCTGCAAGCAAATAGAAAAAGTATGATACCACTTGACGCAATGCATTTTGCTGTCTTGGTGTTTATTATAGAAGAAGAAACTATCTTTTGAAAGAATAGTGATCAGTAGAAACGAAAACCAGAAGAAAAAGCTTACAGAAACATATCGATAGATGAGTGGAGAAGCAAAGAATTGGAATTGTTGTGAACAGAAGAACGAGCAGATAACCAACCATAGTACAAATCCTCTACTAGCTATTGTATTGAGTTTAAACCCTCAAGTTTAGTGGCTAGTTTGTACTTTGTATTTTCATTTTGATCTCATATAGCTCATGCAACAAACTCAAGGAAAATGACATAGCCTGAAGAGACCCTTTAAAAAGATCAGACATTTCATTATGATGCACAGATTCCATAATCGGCGCATTACATTGAGCCACCATGACCATCTAGTGTCAATATAAAATTCAAATGTGACAAACCACTAGGCCAGAAAACTGCCATGCCATGTTCTATGGTGCACCATACGGCAAGCTTGGCTAGTACCTTAGCAGAATTAAGTGTCGGGAGTTTTAGGACCTTATCTTGGAGCCAAAAATGTATGATCCTGCTACACCTTAAAACTACTATTGGACTATTTACCACCAAGGATAAACCAGCTCATATTAGCATATTATGCAATCGTAATAGGCACTAGGATTTACTATAGTGTTACGTTGCACATCAAGTATTGACTGTTTGTACGAGATATTTTCCACTAACTTTCCCAGGCATTTAATTTCTCTTAACTCATAAAGGATCTTACGGCTAGTGCTAACTAAAGAAAAAAAGTTTTTTTTAAGAGTAGGCGCGAAGAGCTTTTTGCTCCATTCCTAACATAGAGGTCAAGTCAGCTAAGACTTATATACAGTTTTTAACGGGAAAAGAGACTTAAGTTAACTATATTGAACTCCATAACAACCACAGCGCATCTAACAAAGTAAATATTGTAAAAAAAAAAATAGTGTTTAGTTGCCTTTAAAATAACAATAAAGAAATATATTAAAATTAAAAGCAGTGATAAAATTATCTAGACTAGAACATGAAGATGTTCACATTATACGTGTTTGCTGTAATAGTAATAGATCTGAATATTGAGTGACAAGTTATAATACTGACCGAGCAAAAGACCGTCCATGTCGAAGATGACATGAGTGATTGATTTCTTTTCTGGATCATTGACGGTTGGATTCGACATTTTTGCTGATACAGATCTTGTTCGTGATTGGAAGTGGACTTGTGTTGTGCCACTAGTGTTAAAATATGGGTATCTTGGCGTTTGAGTGGCGTAGAGAACTAAACTAAAGATTTTGTTAGGTTCTAATATCATGTCGTGTTTCTTTCCACCTTTTAAAAACTTCTTTGAAAAAAAGGCTATATACGATTTAATAAATTATGTCACGTTATAATCTTATCGAGATGATTTTAAGAGAAGTAGAATTTTTGGTTTAATTTAATTGCATCTCTCTTCTTTATCTTTTCCATTTTTCTTCTTTTTCTATTTTACACGTGTGTCAATTTGATAAAAAGAAAAAACCTTAAAAATTGAGAATATTGAGAATGGTAATTAATAAAACTTTGGTCGTTAAATTTAAATAAATTATATAGTTTAAGTAAAATTTATCAATTTTTATGATTTTTAATAACTTTTTAAATTTAATAAATACTCGCCAGACTTTATACACTTCATACTTTATGTTTTAAAAAAAAAAAAAAATACATGATATATGTTGTCGTTGTTATTTAAAAATATTATCATCATTATATATTAAATTACAGAATTATATATATCAAAATAAAAACGCGAGTTACTGTGATATGTAAATGAACACACGAGATTATATGTTACATTATTCTTTTTTATAAGACCAAGTAAGGATATCTAGAAAAGTTTTTTTTTTAATTTATTATTATTATCATTATTATTATTATTTTACTATATTCATTCAATAACGACTCATGTTGTTCCTTTTTACAATTAACCTATACATACACGGGTTTAAAAATTAAATACGACTAAAATTGCTATTAGCATAAATATACATATCAAAATGAATGCACGAACCCACGGGTTATTGTGAAATAAAAATAAATACACGAAATTTTACGTATAGCAACGACACAAATTTTTTCAAGGGTCATTACGCATTATGCCAGTTAAACTTAAGGAAAATGAGGGGAAATCTAAAATGTAACTAATTATTTACATAAATAGATGTGGCAATAAGTTATCGATTTGTGAAAAAAATGAATCCCCTTGTTTAAACAATATCATCCTGAATATAATGCCAATTGAATACAATCAACTCCTCCGTGCAACAAAAATCTATAAAAAAAAATATATATATTAATCGATATTAACTCATAATCGAAAACTTATATAAAAACTTGCGCGCGCACAGATATTATAGCTATATAAGTCTAAAAGAGTTAATATAATTTTATAGAAAAATCTTAGACTCATAAATTTATGAATTGTCACAAGATTTAATTTCAAAACAAAGTTATTGAAATATTATTATCCATTATTCCATTATATCATTTGCCCAAACCCTAAAACTAGTTAATTGTTAAAGTGTAATCTTTTATACGATAAAAGAAAAAAACTATTTCGGATCAATTTTAGTCTGGATTTTGCCAGTTAACAAAAGGATTAATTTTATACACCACCCTACTTTCATGATTAACAGAATTGCCAATAAACATCAAAATTAAACTTCAGTTTTGTCAAAATTGAATTTTTGTTGAAATTATTTTGGCCATTGTATAGTTGTTTGTAATACTGTCCACAATCGATCCAAGGTTCCTTCCACCATTTGAAAACACTCTCCCAACCTTTCATGACTCTAGAGCGTCGCAAGAAACAATATTCCACTGTTTCGATTTCACTACCACAATGAGGACAAAGTTTAGTATTGAGGTCCACACACCAATATGATATAGCTAGTCATAAACCGGAAGTCTGTTTTGTTGTAAACGCCAAATGAAAATACTAACTTTTCTCGGAATGTTCTTGTTCCTCAAAGTCTCTCGTGGAGCCATTAGCAGCATGAAGTATTTTTTTTGTCGATTAATTTTCTAAGGTGCTTCACCATGAATTGACCACTATTGTCTTGTAACCATCTCTTAAGTATCTGCTTGCAAGACATTCAAAACGAAAAAGTTAGTTTCAGCCGTCAACTCCAATAGATCACCAGCTCCCCTGCCACTTAGATCCCTCGATTATCGCCAGCACCAACCCCAATCTCCATTGAGCCACACCCTCATTTCCCACACCGACACACTTCTATTGGTTTCTAGATACAAGCATAACTGCAGAAGCTCAAACCAAGTACTGGACACTCCACTTGAGACAAACAGCACAAAAATATTGATAACACAGTCACATACCCCGTTATCTGAGGCGCCAGCTATAACCATGTTAGACAACCTCATCCCATGCTTCCTTCATCCCATGTCGATACCACTGTTAAATAGAAGCAGTACTTAGACGTATGAGATGAAATTGGTATCAGTAATAACATAAAAATGTGCAGCAATATGATGAACACAGCAACCCAATTTATCTCATCAGTATCTGCAGGGTACCTTCTGATCTTACACCTTCAACATTCAGACCTTTGAATACTTAACCAGATATACCATCTGGATCAACTCCGGTGTGTGCTCTGAACATACTTACTTCTAAAACAACTTGGCCACGTACATTCAACCAGGCTATCTATTCTTTCGTTAGACACTTAGACAGAGCCTCAGACACTAGAACAATGTAACTTTCATCTCCATAAGCCACAATCATCGACATTCCATGACAGTCTGCAGCGATGGTATCACTTAGACCCAATCAGCCAATCAGCCATGTCAAAGTGGACAGACCATGTTCCTAAAACAGAATCAACACTGTTCAAAAAGCATTCACTTGAACACTATCGGCTATGTCTACAAGATACATAATCAGCTGTTCTCAAGCATTGCACAGCAATAAACATAAATATCTATTGTATCAATCTTTGTCATTTTTACCAAGAAAGTAAAACTTGAAATTTGAAAACTACTGCCTCCATTCCAGAAAAACAACTCCATTTGTACAAACAAGCAGAACCACCATAAACTCATTTTTATTTTTAACTAAACTTCCACAACCATCAAGAAAATTCATATTTCAAACCTTCTTTATGACTATCACCTCATCTTACCCCCAAAGAAGGATTATATCCAAAGTTTAAGCAATCAGTTTGATTTGTAAGTGTTGACACCAATCAAACAGTCAAAACAGAAAACAGCAGCTTCTTTAAGTGACTTGATTAGCAAAATGGTAACACTACCCACTTCAATTTCACAGATCATTAGCATGGTTTCAATATATAATGATAAATTTAACGATTTAGGTCCATCTTCAATCACCATCGAGCTTCAGTTAATATAACATACAAAACACGTTTACAAAAAACTAATCTTCAACATATAAAGAACAAATAAAATTGGATATGATTTAATCCAGTTAGTTCTCATTGGTCAGTATTGCTGTCGGGTTCTAATTCATTTGGTGTTCAAAACACAATCCTGATGCCTTAATGGCGTGACAGTTGTTTCTTGATATACTAGAACTCTTAATTCCAACAAACTCATTGCATTGCCGTCATTTGAACAGCATACGGATCGTTATAGAAACTAGCATAAGCTCAAATCAAGTATAAGCAAACAAACGAAACCTGCGCAATAACAGCACAACACATACCCTGTTATCTACGGAACAACTAGAGCTATATAAAGCAAACTCATACCACGCTTTCTTCATCCCATACCAATACCAAGGTTATATAACAACAGCAGATTAAAACATACAAATGAACCATGTTTATATCACTAATATTAACTAATAATATGTCAATATGCAGCATATCCTGATTCCAGTAGACAACCCAATTCACCTAATCAACATATGTATAATCTGTGACTATCTATTTAAAACAAGTCAGCATCCCCAATCAAAGTGTGCAGTTAGCTACTCAGCAACCTATAACTTAGACACTATCGCCGACGTCAAATAGATACACACTATTGCATTTCTATACCAAGTTTACAACAAACATATCAATTAGGATAATAACATTAGCTACATATCCATTACTACTCATCTTGAGATAATAAGTCCTAAACAGCAACATTTCCAAATCATTTAAGCAGTCTTCACAATCGCTTATTTTAATTGACTAGGTACCAAACAAGTACAAACACAAAACAGGTTCATCTTTGTGATACCAAGGTTTTATATAACAACGGCAGATTAAGACAGACAAATGAAAAATATTTATCAGTAATATTAACTAATAACATGGTGATATGCAGCATATCCTGATTCGAGAAGACACCAATCTGATTCACCTAATCAACATCTGTATAGGGCTGAGCAAACGGACCGGATGGACCGGACCGACCGACAAAACCGACCGGACCGGACCGGACCGGACCGGACCGACCACATTCGGTCCGGTCTCGGTCTATGGTTTTTCCGGTTCTCGGTCTTCGGTCCGGTCCGGTCTTGGTCGGTCCGGTCCGGTTTTTTGACCGTGATCACCCTTACATCTGTATACTCCGTGACTATCTATTCAAAAGAAATCAGCATCCAGAAACAGGTTCAAAAAGGCATATCCATAAGCCCCAATCAAAGTGCAACCAGCGACACTTAACCACGTAATTAACAACCAATCACTTGAACACTACTGTCCATGCCAAATAGCAAGCATTGCAAACAATATACTTTGTAAACTCATTAAGACAACCAAACAAAACTAACATAAAAAGAATGCATTTCTATATCTAAAAGTACAATACAGATTTCAATTAGGATAACCACATTAGCTAAATATACATCACTTTTGTTATTATCCTAATTGATATGTTTGTTGTAACCAAAATTATGATACAAATTAAACCAAAATTACATGGTTAATTGAACAGCTAATACAAACCTTAGATTTCAAAAATTTAATTCAATAAACCATTAACAACAAAACAGATTAAAATCAACAACACAATTCCAAATATAACGAGATAAAACTAAACGAAAACATTCATATTAATTCCAAATCAAGCTCCAGTTACAAGATATAACAGAACTCATCTACACATAACCAACTAACCAGATCTAAAGCATAACAACCACCTAACCACATCTGAAAGATTAACAAACACCATAACCAAACCCTAATGTGAACCTAACCCCCAAACCCGTAAAGAGTCCTTCCTTGCCTCTTCAGAGCATAAACCACATCCATAGCAGTCACTGTCTTACGGCGAGCGTGCTCGGTGTAGGTGACGGCATCACGGATCACATTTTCCAAAAAGATCTTGAGGACGCCACGTGTCTCTTCGTAAATCAGACCGCTGATACGCTTCACTCCTCCACGACGAGCAAGACGACGGATGGCAGGCTTGGTGATACCTTGGATGTTGTCGCGAAGAACCTTACGATGACGCTTTGCTCCTCCTTTGCCTAATCCCTTTCCTCCCTTTCCTCTTCCTGACATTTTTTTTGATTTTGAATTTGAATTTGGGGGTGTATGGATTAATTGATTGTTGTTTGTGTGTTGTGTGGAATTGGGGTGAGGGTGGTTGGGTTTATATAGTGGTGGATGGGAATTTGTGTTTGTTTAAAGGGTGTGATGATCGTTGGATTGGATGGAAGTGGGTTAAGGAGAGACGTTGGATTGTGATCTGTGTGGTGGAAATGGAGTGCTGTGATTGGTTGGGATTGTGTAGTTGCGGATCAGGCTTTTTGAAATGCTATTGTTTATGCCAAAAAAAAAATTATAAACTAGAATTAATACATTTCCTTCAGATGTATTTATGTACGATTTTTTCAAGATATCAATTTATGAAATTTTGAGTGAAACTCGACATAACTTAACAGTCTAAGAGCACCGGGTCAAAATTGAACCGAACCGAAAACTGATTTTGTGATAGACACTAACCGAGAACCGAATATAAGTGATTCAATTCGGATAGATTTTGTGTCGGTATGTTCGGTTTGGTTCGGTTCAGTTTATAAGGTTTATGTTTTTTTTCTTGGTTTTTGCCTGAACCGAACCGGAAGTCATAGATATACAAAATCGAAAACCGAACTGAATATGGTTGATTTGGCTTTGATCGTACCGGTTTGGCTCATTTTCGGTCTATTTTGCTCAGCCCTAGTCTAACATATATTTTGGTTTACTTCATGTGTCACTCAAATGCGAAGGTGAAACATGCAATTTTCTAACTATAACATAACATAATTCTTTCAACCACAAAAAATATGTGTCTCGATAAAATTAAAGACTATGATTGTTGATTAGAGGTGACATGCGGCTTGTAATTCACATGCTTAAAACGAAATTAGACTAAGATCAACCCTAAATAAAATAATACTGCTAGTTGATCTATTAAGGTGGGAACTGCAAAGGACGCGGGAAAGACTTTTTCTTTCTTTCCTTGCAGGACCACCATCCCTTCATATGCGGAAAACCCAAAATATTTTTTTTTGGGAGTTAGTTCCAAAGAATAAATAGAGTGAGAAAAGTAGTTTTGAAGAGATAGAGAAAGAGAGAGAGAGTATATGTTACTCCCTTCGTCCCAAAATTATAGTCCATGTTTTGTTTTTTTTTTTTTTTTTTTTACGTCCCAATTTAATTGTCCACTACTAAATACAGATGGGGAAGTTTGATCGAGTTTACCATATTATCCTTGCTTGAAATTATTATTACAAACATTAAAGAAGACATTAATTAAATACATAAAGGTAAAACTGTCATTCTGACAAAAATAAGTGAGAGAAAGCTGTAATAATTGGACAAGGATCTCTCAAGTTGTAAAAAACAACTTGAGTTAAGTTATGCCATTATGAGCCATTGGATTTGATCCAATGGCTTTTTTGATTTGAGCCATTGGATCAAATCCAATAGCTTATAATGCTTAACTTGACTCAAGTAACTTGAGACAATCCTAACCCGTAATAATTATGTCTTTCTAACTCTCGCCTCTAGCCAAGGCTTTTCTAAACCTAGGGAGCTTATATATTTCACGTAACATCAAGTGAAAGCATTCATATGCTCGTATCCTGTGCTTACGTGTTTTCTAATCACGTAACGGGTTTACTCCCTTATTGGTCAAAGTAAGTCAAAGGTCAGTTTGCGTAAACGCATCCTTTCCCGCATGGGATATGCTTTACAATGATGCAAAGCACTTCATTTGTTTGCACCAAGGTGTTAGTTGAGTACGTCGAGTCGTGGAAAGTCACGAGTTATGAGATTATGGATTCTCGACGTTGAGTTAATTTAGATTATAAGTAACCTTTGATATTTTCTCAACTTATAATCATAATTGTCTAAACCCTTTCTCTCTTAATGACAATTTGATTATTTCTTAATCTCCTTTTAATTACATTTTACATAACCAAATCTTATCCCCAACATTCCTTAATATTCCCTTACACCTCTTACACCTTTACAACTTTGTCTCCCATACTCCCACACAAGATTTCCCTTTTTCAATATTCCTTCCTCTTTATGAATTCCTCACATATTCTCTTTTACACACTGATGTGTCGTGAATAGTATAGTATATATCCAAGCAATTTCTCAACAAATAAGAAATTACCCGGGTCGTGTCCGTGCGAAGGTTAAATGGAATCTCGGTAATCGTGATTTGAGAAACCGTGTTTGTGAAAAGTGAAAAAAAGTGAAAATAGTGTAATTGAAATTCAAATAGTGATAAGGAATGACTAATAATGCACAAAGTACAAGCTATATATGCACAAGTATCTAAAAACTAAAAACGAGAATTCAAATGCGAATTTAAAACGTAACGTACAAAATAAAACGTAACTTTTATTGAAAAATGATCCTAAAAATATGAAACAATTTTTTAAAAATCTTAAACAACTAAAAAGAATTTTGAGAAAAAGAAAGATATTTTTTTTTTTGACTTTTTATTTATTTAATATGAATTAAAAACTTTTTTTTGTATTTTTATTTAATAAAAGAAAATCAAACTAATTATAAAATGAAAAATTTATTCTACAAAATTATTTTCTAAAAATCTTAATAAACTGAAAATGAAAAATTAAAAATAAAATCAGAAAATATTTTTTGTCTTTTTGTGATTTATTTGAAAATTAAAAATGATTTAATATGTTTTAAAATCTATAAAAATGGAAAAGAAATAGCAAATGAATTCAAATAAATCTGGAATTTATACAGAAAATCTAAAATGATATTTGAAATCTGAGAAAAATAAGAAAAGTGGAAAATAAGCTGAAAAAGTGCTTATTGGGCTTATGAACAGCTTATTTAAGTGCTTATTTATAAGCACTTGAACAAAATATGACTGAAAANCCCGGGTCGTGTCCGTGCGAAGGTTAAATGGAATCTCGGTAATCGTGATTTGAGAAACCGTGTTTGTGAAAAGTGAAAAAAAGTGAAAATAGTGTAATTGAAATTCAAATAGTGATAAGGAATGACTAATAATGCACAAAGTACAAGCTATATATGCACAAGTATCTAAAAACTAAAAACGAGAATTCAAATGCGAATTTAAAACGTAACGTACAAAATAAAACGTAACTTTTATTGAAAAATGATCCTAAAAATATGAAACAATTTTTTAAAAATCTTAAACAACTAAAAAGAATTTTGAGAAAAAGAAAGATATTTTTTTTTTTGACTTTTTATTTATTTAATATGAATTAAAAACTTTTTTTTGTATTTTTATTTAATAAAAGAAAATCAAACTAATTATAAAATGAAAAATTTATTCTACAAAATTATTTTCTAAAAATCTTAATAAACTGAAAATGAAAAATTAAAAATAAAATCAGAAAATATTTTTTGTCTTTTTGTGATTTATTTGAAAATTAAAAATGATTTAATATGTTTTAAAATCTATAAAAATGGAAAAGAAATAGCAAATGAATTCAAATAAATCTGGAATTTATACAGAAAATCTAAAATGATATTTGAAATCTGAGAAAAATAAGAAAAGTGGAAAATAAGCTGAAAAAGTGCTTATTGGGCTTATGAACAGCTTATTTAAGTGCTTATTTATAAGCACTTGAACAAAATATGACTGAAAATAGTACAGAAGGTCTACTCCTCTTAACTAAGCATCTAAGTACTCAAATCAGATCATGCTTTACACAGAAACAAATTCAAACAGCCAAAATTATATCCAATAAGCACTAAAAAGCTACAAATAAGCTCAAAAGAAATCTAGAAGGTATAATACTGAGAACAAAGCATGAACACACTAAATGGAACTAAAATCAAGCAATGAAATTAAGTCTACAAGCTAATTAGAACAACTGCACTCAACATGAAAATTCAGTCAAAATCTCTAATAAGGCCCACTTGCAGACAAGAATAAGCTATCCTAATAAGCTCTAAAGTTCAAAGTAGGGGGCAAAAACTTCACTACCAAGCAGAGAACCTTAAAATCACAAAAGCCCTATGCTAATCAACCAGTTGAACTCTAATTGATCTCATGTTCAGCAAGCAAAACCATATGAAACTGCAGTTCATTATTAGTATGCTGACTTTTTTATTACACAACACAGTTTACTTAATTGAATTTAGTTCTATTCTAACAGATTTAATATGGAGTATTAAACTAAGATTTAACCAATTTATGCTATGAAAACTACTTTTGCCTCAAATTGAATGATCAAGCATCACTAATTCATCACAGTTAACTGTAAAGTGAGATAAGAGACTAATTTGACTATTATCCACTATGACCTACTGGTTTTATGCAGAATTCAGTCTATTACTAACCTAAATGAACTAATGATGCAATAAAATCCAGCTAACTAACTCTAAATCACAGCAAAATAGTTCAATCCAAACACTCCTTACAGCAATGATTTACACTACAACTACTAGTTATAAGTTCAAACCTACCAAACTAGTGATCAATAACAATCACAGATAACAATATAATAACAATTCAACCAAAGGAAACAGCTATAACAACAGATTACTATGAATCACAGTCAATCAAAAATCAACTCCATACCACCACAGTCTCATTAAACAAGTACTCAAAATGATCACACTGTTGGTCCCTTTTACTTGGTTATTTAGCTAGAGAGTTAACTAACCAAGTTCCATGATGATAACAATGAGATGAATAAAGAAAAACGTAAAGTAAATAAAGCACAATATTTTTCAACGTTTAACTCTTTATTAAAGAAAGAATTATACCCCAAGTGTTTGCGGAATAAACACTTGGGGATTGAATGACAAGTATGGTATATTACAACTCTCACTAAACTTAAGCTAAGCTTAAGTAGCACCAAAGGTTCTCTAAGCTATCTTAGGAACAGGTTGCTATTTGGAGAGGGAAAGGTTAGTTTGTGAATGACTTAGTCTTTGTGCACAAACTCCACACTACACCCTTTACTTTGCTTATAGATTCCCTTTTTCTATACAATGTTAATCTTAACTTATACGATAAAGACAAATTAAGCTGCCTAGGGTATGAGGACATAATACTTACATTTTTGTCTCTTATTACATCAATATATTTTGGGTAATGAGCAAGACTACTTTCCTAGGTCAGGGACTGACCCCTTTTGATTAAGCCATTCAGGGTAATGTTGACGTTGAGTCGGTATCTGGACACTTCTAAAACTTAACATTTGCTCGCCTTTAAGTTCTTTGCCAGTCTTCAGGCCATGTTATATCATTTGTCTTAATCTTGTTGTTCAGTGCGGGTGTAAAACACAGGGATTCTCAGCTGAGTAATTGCATACCCTCACTGATCCATCATCTTTTCTTTGGTTAGGCCAAATCACTGAGAATCGCTCTGAATGGAAAGTTTTAATTATAGATTATCCTTAGCTTCTGAAGATGAGCTTATGAATGACTATTACTCAGTGATTGGTTGTGTTCTAGGATAGTTCTATTGGGGCTTAATTTGTGTCAATTTGTAATCAGGGACTTGGGGTGTGAGTTATGACCAACAATCTCCCCCTTTGAATATATATAATTATGCCATGTAAGTATATATATTTGATTGGACATGTATACTAAACTTCAATTTGTATTCCATAGTTATTAGTCTCCGCCTTATGAATCAAAAAAATAGTTTGGATAGTTTGCTGAGCTGAGGGTTCTCTGAAGTGAGAAACCTTAGCCAAGAGCTTCAAGTTCTTTTCTTGGGACATCAGGGAGATGTTTTGTCAGGAGATTTGAAGATTGGTGTGCGTTCATGAGGAGTCTTTTGAGTTTTGCAGGCTTGGATCAGCTGCGGCTCCGAGGAACCCGGACCCTTGTGAGTCAACTCAGGTTCGTCATGTCGTGCCCAGTCTCTAAAGGCTTGTTTCCCCGCATATCACTAGAGAAGAAAAGTCCCTTTCTGGTTGTTCATAATTGGGTTGGTGCAAACGGAACCTTCAGGGGCAGCTCTGTTACGTTTAGTCCGGGATTTAATTTCTTCCTCAGTGCCAACCTTTTTCCTTTTCCTGCCGGTTGAGGTTGGGTTGTGCCGTTTGGTCACTGATGGTGGGGAGGAGACGATGGATCCAGTTCTTGATGCTTGGTGGCCAGTTTGTCCTAACGAGTTCTTAGAGAGATTCATTAGTCTCTGAACGCCACGTTGCTCTTCTTGGCATATTATGGACCAATTCGTCTAGCTCATTATTCAAAGGGATGAAGCTGAAGGTTTGTGTGGACATCAAAGTTTCGCTGATCATTTCTTCTGAGACGAGATGCATCAGGTAACGGGCAGATCGATATCT
>LBNU01011095.1:5563-20979 GCA_014162995.1 Artemisia annua
TTTCAAGTTTTTAAAAAAAAAAAAAAAAAAAAAAAATACTCTTAAGGAAACAGGCTTATACAAGCTCAATTATCCTCTTGATAAGCTAAGGAAGCTCTCTCATAGCTTAACCTGAGCTTATCTCATTACCCTGTCCAAATTTCATTTGCATCTCATATTTCAAGTAAGTTCTTTATTCCACTTTCTGCATCTTTCTTTAGCTTAGCTTATCTGCTGTAGCTTTTAGTTCATTTGTGTTTGGTAGTGCTTATTAAAGATACTTACTTGCTCTTGTTTAGTTTTCATAAGCTTTAGGCTAAAATTTCATTCCAACTGCCTAGTATTAGTATAAACTGCATAAGTGAGTTCTTGTTGTTCTTATTGTGATTTTGTTGTTTATTTAGCTGCAAACTTAGTTTAAATATCTGTTTTAATCACTAGATCAGCATGTTAAAGTCTTAAACTCATAGTTGTAGTGTAAACAAGGATTTAAAGGTGTGTTTAGGACAGTAGAGTACACTGTGTTTGAGTGATAAAATTGAGGATCCTTTAGCCTAAACAAGTCACAGTAGGTGCTATTAGGTTAGTTTATTCATAAAATACATAGGGTAAACAACAAAAAGTCAAAATTAATCTTAGGTCCAAATTCAGTTAACATATAAGGAATTTAGTAGCTGCACTTGTAGAATTAGGATAAAAATAGTTGCATCTAGGATAATTAACCTTAAAAATAGCTTAATATCACCTGTAGGTTAAGATTAGATAGGTAGAAATTCATAATAGTCAAACTAGAATTGCAAAATTAAAAGTCAACTGATGGAAACTTGCATACTTACCTATTTTCATGATCTGTTCTAAGCCTCCATTAGTGCTCAATTAGGTTTAGATAATTAGGGCTTTTAAGTTTTTAGTAAAGTATCTTAGGTTATCTTCATTTTTCCCCCATTAGGTTCCCCTAAATAGCTTATTAATGTACTTAAACTTAAGCTCTAACTTACTTGTCTGCCTTAAGCTTCCCCTGCTACACAGTCTACAAGCCAAGTTCATAAGCTTATATCTTGATCACTAGTGAAGCTTTTAGGTTCATTTTTAGGGCAACAGTTATATAAGCTAGCTGTATCTAAGATTCTGCCTTTGAATTTCTAAATAGAGCTTATTCATACTGCTTATTTGTGCCATCTTCTTTGTCCCATTTCTGCTTGATCATTGTGCTTATGCTAGTACTTATTTGCTTATTCCTTAAGCTTTTCTGTGCTTTTCTTGTTCAAATGTGCTTATATAAGTGTTTTAAGGTTTTGTGAAAGGTTGGTGCTCATTAGTGCTTATTTGCTTATAATTTAATGCTTATTAAACTGCTTATTTGTTCCAAAAGTGCTTATTAAGGTTTCAAATTAAGAAATTTTATTTTTCCTAGGTTTTTAATAATATTTTAGATTTCCCTGAAAAATTTCATAATTTTCTTAAGTCATTTACTATTCATTTTAATTAAAACTAGTTTTAAAGTATTTTTAAATCATTTTTAATTAATAAAAATTTAATAAAAATCAAAAAAATATTTTTCAGTTCTAAAATTAGTTTTAGGTTATTTTATAATTCTAAAAATTAAATTTTTGTTTTTCTAGTTTCATTTCATATTAAATAGTATTTTATTTTATTTTAAATAGTTACAAATAGTTTTTAATTAATAATAATTAAATAAAAAGTTAAAATAATATTTTTCTTTTTCCTAAAATTTTCTTTTGTCATTTAAAACGTAGAAAAATCATTTTCACACCCGTAGGATCATTATTGCTTTAAATTCACTTTTTATTTTGCGCGTTTACGTTTATTTTACGTTTTATTTACGTTTTTAGGTTTTAATTGCGTGCTTTACTTGCTTACGTGTTTATTTGAACTTTTATTTCATTATCATTAGTGTAATTCTCATCACTATCACTTTTACCCCTTTTCTTTACACATTTTCGACACGATAATCGATTTTTCATTCACACCTTCACACAAACTACGACCTCGGGTTTTGCTTATTTCCTTAGCAATTCCTTGGAGATAATATATACTATATATTGATTTTAACGAATCAATTCTTGGCGCCGCTGCCGGGGAAGGTTGAAGTGAATTTTGGTTTTCGTTTTTAAAATCGTGTTTGAAAACCTTCCTTGTGAATATTTTCTATAAAAACCAAAAAAAATTAAAAAATATTAAACACTTTTCCTAAAGTGTTTGCAAAATACCAAAAATATAATAAACATCCTCGCTCTTCCATGGAAGGAGGGGTGTTGTAAACCAAATAAGTTCGAACGTAAAAAAAAGAGATCGTGAAATTAGTCGTTATCAGATTACTTTAATTCTACAACCGACAACTTTGTTGCGCGTAGTTTTAGAAGAAACGGTTTCGGTTAACGAATCGGTTAAGAAAACAAAAGAAAAAAATTAAAAAATTAAAAAATATTGTGATTTTTAAGTTTTCTTATTTATAAAAATCCAAAACTATTTTCCTTTCTAAAATTATTTTTCTTTTTAACTTTTTAAATTTTTACATTCTTTTTGGTGTATGAACACCTGTTCTTCGTCNGTGTTTGCAAAATACCAAAAATATAATAAACATCCTCGCTCTTCCATGGAAGGAGGGGTGTTGTAAACCAAATAAGTTCGAACGTAAAAAAAAGAGATCGTGAAATTAGTCGTTATCAGATTACTTTAATTCTACAACCGACAACTTTGTTGCGCGTAGTTTTAGAAGAAACGGTTTCGGTTAACGAATCGGTTAAGAAAACAAAAGAAAAAAATTAAAAAATTAAAAAATATTGTGATTTTTAAGTTTTCTTATTTATAAAAATCCAAAACTATTTTCCTTTCTAAAATTATTTTTCTTTTTAACTTTTTAAATTTTTACATTCTTTTTGGTGTATGAACACCTGTTCTTCGTCTAACGATATTCTTTCACCGCTTTCGGATCCCGAACGGATTATTCGACATAATCATTGGGTTGATTTTTCGAGTTTGAATAACTTCGACGATATTAGCACGAATCGTGTTCATTCCCCAACTGTTGAGGAAATGAACAATAACGGTCAAAATGTTGTACCCCCGCCGGTGGGTGATGCACAACAAAACGGGATCCCTCCGGTGGGACCCCAACCGGTTTATGATTTACGTCCGATGGAAGAACAACTCCAATCACCCTTCCAAGGTGTTAGGAGGGCCATCGTGATTCCCGATATCACCGTAAACCAATTTGAAATTAATCACGGGTTACTCAATCTTATCACGGGTACATCCTTTCACGGTTTTGATCACGAAGATCCTTATGTTCACATTAGGAATTTCACCGACATTGCTGAAAAAATTAAGATCAATCAAGTTCCTTATGATGTGGTTAAGATGAAATTGTTTCCCTTTTCACTCAAAGGAGCTGCCCGAACTTGGCTAGAAAAAGAGCCCCCGAATTCGATTCATACTTGGGGTGATCTAGCAAACAAATTCATCAATCATTTTTATCCTCCTTCTAAAACTTCTAATCTTCGAACTCAAATTTTCCGGTTCCAAGAAGCTTTTGATGAATCGTTCAGCGAGGCTTGGGATCGATTCAAAGATTTTCTTGAAAAATGTCCTAATCACGGGTTCTCAGACTTGCATCAGATTGATACTTTCTATAATGGGTTGAATCCCGCTGATCAAGATTCTCTCAATTCTGCTGCAGGTGGAAATTTGTTATCTAGAAGCACTCAAGAAGCTTTCACAATCATTGAAAACAAAGCGAGAGTGAGGAGTTCTAGATGCAAAACCCAAGTCTCGAGTACTAGTAGCAAATCAAATGACGACATGATGAATGCTATCACGACTCTTACTAAACAAATTGGTTTACTCGTTAAAGAAAAAGAAAAACCTTCTCAAACCGTCAATGTTGTAAATCAAAGTTGTGAAACGTGTGGTGGTCCACATCCGTATTATGAGTGTCCGACAACCGGTGCCTTTGTTCACGAGAGCGTGTATGCTGCAAACACGGGTGGTAATGGTTACCAACCCTAAGGAGATTGGAATCTCCTCAGCTACCGCTCCAGCAATTATCTTGGACCACCCGGTTTTAATAACCCGCCTCAAAACCAGAATGTGCAAAATCGTAATAATCAATTCAATCAAAACCAAAATCGAGCAAATAATGGTTTTCAAAATCAAGGGTATAATCAAAATCGGAATTTTCAAAACCAAGGGAATTATAACCAAGGCCCGAATCAAGGGAATTTTCAAAATGTTAATCATGGAAATTAAAATCATGGAAATTTTCAAAATTATAATCAAGGTTTTCTTCAAAACAACCGAGGACAAAATTTCAATAATCAAAATCAAGTTTTGAATCAAAACCAAACGTCCTCGGATGAAATGCTCAAGCAATTTATGCAAAAACAAGAGGAAATGAATAAAATGATGCTTAATCAAATGATCGAACTCAACAAGCGTTTAAATGATCGACCCTTGGGCTCGGGTACTACGTCTCTCCCAAGCAACACGATCGCTAACCCGAGGGGCGATGTTAAGGCGATCACGACACGAAGTGGTGTTTCATATAAGGGACCCACGGCTCCGACTACCTCATCTTCTTCTCTTCCTCCTAAGGTAGTCGACCGTGAAACCGAGGCGACAACGGATACGGAACTTCCTACTAACAACGGAAGGACCGAAGACATCCAACCTCCGGTTGTCCACACGTCTAAAGAAAAGGAAAATGTGTCTAAAGGAAAAGAAAAAGTCACTTTTGAACAAGATGAACCAATTAAAACTAGACTTCCTTATCCTTCGCATTTAAATGATCAAAAGCACCGTGAGACAATAAACTACCAAAAGGAAAAATTCTATAAAATCTTTCAAGATCTTTGCTTTGATTTGAGTCTCGCGGATGCCGTTGTTTTAATGCCAAAATTTGCGTCGATGATTAAAAACTTGTTGAATAACAAAAACAATTGTTTGAAATGACGAAAACGCATTTGAATGAAAATTGTTCCGCGGTTCTCCTCAAAAAGCTTCCCGAAAAGCTTGGAGATCCCGGCAAGTTTCTTATTCCGTGTAATTTTCCGGGGATGGTTCAATGCTTCGCCTTGGCCGATCTTGGTGCTAGCATTAACCTTATGCCTAAAACGATGTGGAAGAAATTATCTCTTCCCGATCCTACTCCCACGTGCATGACCCTCGAGCTCGCCGATCGATCTACGTCTCATCCCATTGGGATAGCCGAGGATGTCATTGTTAATGTTGGAAAATTCCATTTTCCCGCAGATTTTGTGATTGTTGATTTTGTTCCCGATCCAAGGGTTCCTCTCATTCTCGGGAGAGGTTTCCTAAGGACCGGTCGTGCTTTGATTGATGTTTGCGATGAAGAAATCACCTTGCGAAATGGTAATGAAGCCGTCACGTTTAACTTGGACCAAACGTCGAGATACTCTTCCACCGATGATTGCATGTCCGTTAACCGAATCGATGTTATTGATGAAGTTTCGGAGGAGTATTCTCAAGAGCTTCTCGGTTTTTCTCATGATACTTCAAGTGGCAATCCCACTTCTTCCTCTTCTTTCCCCATTAATGATTCTTCCTCTTCTCTTCCCGATGATAATTCTTCTTTTTCTACCTCTATTGATGATTCTTCTTCTTCACTTGCTATTTCTTCTACACCAATCCTTTCCGATCCTTCCCCTTCCCTTACTCCATTTGAGTGAAGTGATTTCATTTTGGAAGAGATCGAGACTTGTCTTTCTGCTGAATCAGTTTCACCAGAAATTGATCAATCTGATATCGATGTCGAGGGAGATATTCTTTTGCTAGAAAGATTGTTAAATGAGGATCCGACTCCATATCTCCCTCCAAAAGACATTTACGTTGAAGAAGTTAAGAAAATTGAGCCGTCTAACGAAAATCCTCCGGAGCCCGAGCTCAAGGATTTACCTCCTCATCTTGAGTACGCTTTCTTAGAAGGAACCGAGAAATTTCCCGTTATTATTTCTAAACACCTTCAAGATGAGGAGAAGAACCGTCTCGTTGATATGCTTCAGAAGCATAAGAATGCCATCGCTTGGCGAATTTCCGACATAAAGGGCATAGAACCTCGTTTTTGCACTCATAAAATTTTACTTGAAAATGATTCTAAACCGTCCGTCCAACAACAACGACGGGTTAACCCAAAGATCCACGAAGTGATCAAAAATGAAGTTATCAAATTACTCGACGCTGGGATGATTTACCCCATTTCCGATAGCTCATGGGTTAGCCCGGTCCATTGTGTTCCTAAGAAAGGCGGTGTGACCGTCGTTACTAATGATGATAATGAGCTTATTCCCACACGTCTCATCACGGGATGGAGAGTGTGTATTGATTATCAAAAGCTTAATGAAGCGACTTGTAAGGACCATTTCCCACTTCCTTTCATAGACCAAATGCTAGAACGTCTAGCGGGAAATGAGTTCTATTGTTTTCTTGGTGGTTTTTCCGGATACTTTCAAATACCCATTGACCCTCACGATAAAAAAAAGACCACCTTCACTTGCCTTTATGGGACGTTTGCTTATCGACGTATGCCCTTTGGCTTATGTAATGCTCCAGGCACGTTCCAAAGGTGCATGATGGCCATTTTCCAAGAAATGATCGGGAAGTCTATGGAAGTATTCATGGATGACTTCTCGGTCTATGGAAATTCTTTTACCACTTGCCTCTCCCATTTAGAAAAGATGCTAAAACGGTGCGAAGACACCAACTTGGTTCTAAATTGGGAGAAATGCCATTTCATGGTTAAAGAGGGTATAGTCCTCGGCCATAAGATTTCCAAAGCCGGGATTGAGGTAGATAGAGCCAAAGTCGATGTGATCGCAAAATTACCTCATCCCACGACCGTTAAGGGAATCCGAAGTTTCCTCGGTCATGCCGGCTTCTATAGACGATTTATACAAGACTTTTCTAAGATAGCCCGACCTTTGACCCACCTTCTTGAAAAAGACGCCCCGTTCTTCTTCTCAAATGAATGTGTTGAAGCATTTAATATCCTTAAGAAGAAGTTAACGGAGGCTCCGATCTTAGTTGCCCCCGATTGGGACTTGCCTTTTGAGCTTATGTGTGATGCTAGCGATTATGCTATCGGGGCGGTCCTGGGGCAACGAAAGACTAAGTATTTTCAACCGATACACTATGCAAGTAAGACTATGACCGACGCTCAATATCACTATACAACTACCGAAAAAGAGATGTTAGCCGTCATTTATGCCTTTGAAAAGTTTCGACCTTACCTTCTTTTGAAAAAATGCATAGTGTATACGGATCATTCGGCTTTAAAATACCTAATGGAAAAGCAAGACGCTAAGCCAAGATTGATGCAGTGGGTTCTCCTTCTTCAAGAATTCAATGTCGAAATTCGTGACAAGAAAGGAGCGAAGAACCTAGCCGCCGACCATTTGTCTAGACTTGAAAATCCCCATCAAAGTGATCTCGAGAAAAAGGAAATCACCGAGACATTTCCTCTCGAGACACTTGGGAGTTTATCACATGACCAAAGTACCCCATGGTTCACCGATTTTGCGAATTACCATGCGGGGAATTTCATTCGAAAAGGGATGTCGTCCCAAAAAAGGAAGAAATTCTTTAAGGACGTTAAGCAGTATTATTGGGACGACCCCTATTTGTTTAGAGTTTTTGCCGACCAAATCATACGGCGGTGTGTTCATGGCAAGGAAGCCGATGACATACTTATGGAATGCCACAATGGACCCACGGTGGGAAATCATGGTGCCAACTACACCACCAAGAAAGTTTTTGATTCTGGTTTCTATTGGCCGACGATATACCGGGATGCGCAAGACTTGGTGAAGTCTTGTGATTCTTGCCAGCGTCACGGAAAAATCTCTCAAAAAGATGAAATGCCACAAAATTCTATTCAAGTATGTGAGATCTTTGACGTCTGGGGTATTGATTTTATGGGTTCATTCCCGTCTTCGAGAGGGAATAAGTATATACTCGTGGCCGTCGATTACTTGTCTAAATGGGTTGAAGCAAAAGCGCTCCCCACCAATGACGCCCGAGTGGTTGTGAAATTTATTAAATCTCTCTTTGCTCGTTTTGGAACTCCCCGTGCTATTATTAGTGATCGCGGTACGCACTTTTGCAATGACCAATTCGCAAAAGTCATGCTGAAGTACGGTGTCACCACCGTCTTGCTACCGCGTATCACCCCAAACAAGTGGCCAAGTGGAAGTTTCTAATCGTGGTTTAAAAAGAATTCTTGAAAGGACCGTAGGCGAAAACCGTGCCTCTTAGTTGGATAAGTTAGATGATGCACTTTGGGCTTTCCGCACGGCTTACAAAACACCAATTGGTTGTACTCCTTACAAGCTCGTGTATGGAAAAGCGTGTCATCTACCGATCGAGCTAGAGCACAAAGCTTATTGGGCCTTGAAACATGCAAACTTTGACCTTAAGACCGCGGGTGATCATCGTAAAGTGCAATTAAATGAATTGGTCGAATTACGTGATCAAGCCTATGAGAATTCTTTGATCTGTAAAGAGAAAACAAAGAGGATTCATGATGCTAAGATCAAAGACCGCGTTTTCAACGTCGGTGATCAAGTCCTTCTTTTTAACTCTAGATTGAAGATTTTCTCGGGTAAGCTTAAGTCCTGTTGGTCTGGACCGTTCACCATTACTCAAGTATTTCCTTATGGCACCGTTGAGTTGGCTAAACCGGATGGCCCTAATTTTAAGGTGAACGGTCATAGACTTAAGCATTATTTCGGAGTGGACAAACCGCCCACGGTTGTCCTAGATCTCCATGCTCTCCCCAAGGACGATTGAATTCGGGGATCGAGTCAAGCTACGTGACTTGGTAAACAAAAACAAAGCGCTTCGTGGGAGGCACCCCATGCTTATCCTTTATATTTTATTTTTATTTTCTAATAAGTGACGTGAGGAGGGGCGACCTCTTCCATTCTCGTGTTTTCGTGGCTGTTTGTGATTGTCCAGGATTGTCCTGATTTATTACGACTCGTGCTCGTGGTTTGTCATTCTCTCCACTCGAGTCTCATTCATCGTTGCTTCTACGGGAGATCCATTATATATCCTAATCTTATCGACTAACATTTATCTATTTGGCATAATTAATAAATGGCCTTAGATTTTACGTAGGATTACCCTTACCTTTGAAACATTGAGGACAATGTTTACCTTTAGTCTGGGGGGGTGAATCTTCGATTTGACTTTTGCCTTGCACTTTCATTTAGCCGTTTACTCTCGCAACCCCGTTTTTCCTAAAAAATTGAAAAAATTTGAAAATTTTGAAAAATTTCAAAGACAAAATGATGAAAATGATATGAAAAGCACAAAAAAAAAATGTGAAAAAGTTGAAAAAGATGTGCAAAAATATAATAAGTGTTTTGACACCGTGTTGACTTTCGAGCTGGCGAGAGTAGAAATAAAATTTTGACTTGATCGGGCGTGTTGAGCCCTAGCTAGTTCCCTTAACCAATGATGATCATAAAAGCTTTTGCTAGTCTTGTACACAAGGAGCTACTCTTTTGTCGGCTCCCGTACTTGACTTTTAACATGCATGGCTTGAAGAGCTTTCGCTAGTCTCTTACACTAGGAGCTATGAAACGCGAATTCTTTCTAAGAGTTTGCAAGTTCCCGTATTTGACTTTATATATGCGTGGCTTGATTATCGGCTAAGCATCCGCGGATCTCATTATTTGAGATTTTCAAAATGCGGACAACGAGAAATGATAGAGTTTATTTAGAAGTTAGATGCTAAGCGTGGAGTAGTTGGTTCTCTTTAGAGCTCATCGTAGGTACTTGTGGCTTTTTGCTCCCACCAAATTGTTTCACCCCATATTATGTGTATAAATAATTAAAGGTGTTACGTCTTGGCGAAATTTAGTTTTTTTATCTTCTTAAGAGAATCTTTGCTTTAAAAATTGGGTACACATCATGGATACACGCCATATTGAGTTGTATTGTATTGTATTACGTTGTACGTATGTGGTTTCGGAGCTACCCTTTAAAGCCCGATATTCATTAGAGCTAAGGTGCTTTAAGACTTCAGATTGAGATCGGACCTTGGATCCTACTTCTAAAGGCGGTAGGTCTTGGATTTAAACCGTGAAGGTTCAGGGTCGAGAAGTTACTAAAGCAAGAGAAAAGTATCAAAAAAAAAGGATTGATATTGAGATGTATGGATTATGAGCTTAAGTGTTAAGACTAAAGTTGGTAGCACGTGAGGTGCATGCGAATGATCCTAGATCGGGCGCATGAGGTGCACGTGAAAGTACTCTGCAACTTATGTCTATTTTGATGTATTCCTAAGTCTTTGTATGTATGTATCCAATATCCTTGATGTGGACCTCATTTTTAAGGCAACGATTCTTAAGAGAAGATCAAAAACTACTTAGCGTCTTAATTTAGTATCTTTATCGGACTAATAATTATGAAAAACGAGATGTTTATGAAGAAATTCATTTCTCTCACAAAAATAAAATAAATAGATACCATCAAATAGGAAATGGGAGCGGGAAGTTATTACACAAGTAACTACCATGAGTAGCGTTAGCATCTAACTTGTAAGTAAGTTGTGATCTCGTTTTTAAGCTTAGTTTGGGGACTTGTGAAAAATCAAGGATGACGAACTTTATCCGTATGGTCACGTCTATGTGAGATGTGTTTCTACTTTTTGACCCTAAACGTTATTGCATAATAATGAAAGTCAACATACCGTCACGAGAATAAAGTATGAAAAATATAAAAATACAAAAATAGTAGTGTAAAGTTAGTACGTTAAATAAAATGGGTAAACGGGGCGTTTTAGGGAATAAATGATTTTGAAATCTCTTTTGAACGTTCTTGCTACTTTTCAAAGTTAGTAAAAAGAGTTTCTAAATTATTTATCTCAAAAGCGTGACGTGATTACATTGCGTGAGGACACGGCAATACCTTAGTCTGGGGGATTTTGGTATGTGTTAATACACATACCTTTTATTTACCAAAACCCGACCAAATTGACAAAAACTAACCCATAAATGCCAAATACTTGTGTTTTAGAATGTGCAGGCATGGATTTATAAGAAAAGGACGAAAAATCACAAGAAAATGACAAAACGAGCACGGGATTTGGAAAAGTGTCAATAGCCGGAGCCGGGGAAGCAAAAGGTCAAACTTAAGGTCAAAAAGTCAAAAATCATCTTTGGAGATTCATGAAAGTGCAAAAGAGGTCCCGGAACGAAGTTTGATAAAGTTACACAAATGGCCCTCCAACTTTTAAAGATTTGTCAATAATGGTCCCTGTGAAGAATTATTTGGAGAAATGACATATATGGCCCTTCAACTTTCAAAGAATGTCACAAATAGCCCTTGGATACTATTATTGAAGATTGGCAGCAGAGGTCCCTCATAATTTCAGAATTGACATTTTGATCCTTGTGATTAATACTTACTACAACCGGATCCACTAGTCCATTACCCACCCCAATATAGCCTTAACCCATTTTACTAATCAATAAACCCAATATCCTTTTACATCCCTCACAGGCCCAAGCAACAACTAAAAGCCCATAACCCTTTATTAAACCCCGTAACCCAACTCCCAAACCCACCAGTTAAATTAGAAATACCCACGATTTTAGTGTGTACTCTCCTTCCCCACCACTTTCACCTTGCACCCAGGACCATTTACCCTTCGCATCTTGACAAGACAAGCTTCAAGACAAGTTAGGGACACGTGGCCTCTTTCCCAGCTGTGTATGAGCTCAGATTTTGATCAACAGCCAAAAATGAAGAACTTGGGCACTAAGGGTAATCCAAGGGCTGAAGATAAAGGACCTAGAGGGTTCCAAAACCCTAGCATCCTCCTCAAAGGGCCTATATATTGATCCTTATAGTCACTGAATCCAGCCGTGTAGTTCCTAGGGTTTATGTTTTATGAATTTTTAGTAACTTTGAATTTCATGTTTTTTACTTCAAAAGCTCTGTAATTTACTTTAAATCTTTAATATAAGAGTTTTTTTAAGTTATTTTATTCCTTTAAATTCCAGTTTTATGGTTATTTATTGCTTTCTCATGTTTTTGTTTACTTAAGTCCTTGTTTCCTTGATAAGGTTCATAAGCTTATCATAAGCTTTTTAGAGCTTTTCATATTTTAATATCAAACTTTCATAAGTTTTCTTTAAGTTTCAGTAGGTACTCTTTCAAGTTTTCAAAAAAAAAAAAAAAAAAAAAATACTCTTGAGGAAACAGGCTTGTACAAGCTCAATTATCCTCTTGATAAGCTAAGGAAGCTCTCTCATAGCTTAACCTGAGCTTATCTCATTACCCTGTCCAAATTTCATTTGCATTTCATATTTCAAGTAAGTTCCTTATTCCACTTTCTGCATCTTTCTTTAGCTTAGCTTATCTGCTGTAGCTTGTAATTCATTTGTGTTTGGTAGTGCTTATTTAAGATACTTACTTGCTCTTGTATAGTTTTCATAAGCTTTAGGCTAAACTTTCATTCCAACTGCCTAGTATTAGTATAAACTGCAGAAGTGAGTTCTTGTTGTTCTTATTGTGATTTGTTGTTTATTTAGCTGCAAACTTAGTTTAAATATCTTTTTTAATCACTAGATCAGCAGGTTAAAGTCTTAAACTCATAGTTGTAGTGTAAACAAGGATTTAAAGGTGTGTTTGGGACAGTAGAGTACACTATGTTTGAGTGATAAAATTGAGGATCCTTTAGCCTAAACAAGTCACAGTAGGTGCTATTAGGTTAGTTTAGTCATAAAATACATAGGGTAAACAACAAAAAGTCAAAATTAATCTTAGGTCCAAATTCAGTTAGCATATAAGGAATTTAGTAGCTGCACTTGTAGAATTAGGATAAAAATAGTTGCATCTAGGATAATTAACCTTAAAAATAGCTTAATATCACCTGTAGGTTAAGATTAGATAGGTAGAAATTCATAATAGTCAAACTAGAATTGCAAAATTAAAAGTCAACTGATGGAAACTTGCATACTTACCTGTTTTCATGATCTATTCTAAGCCTCCATTAGTGCTCAATTAGGTTTAGATAATTAGGGCTTTTAAGTTTTTAGTAAAGTATCTTAGGTTATCTTCATTTTGCCCCCATTAGGTTCCCCTAAATAGCTTATTAATGTACTTAAACTTAAGCTCTAACTTACTTGTCTGCATTAAGCTTCCCCTGCTACACAGTCTACAAGCCAAGTTCATAAGCTTATATCTTGATCACTAGTGAAGCTTTTAGGTTCATAAAAGTTACATAAGCTAGCTGTATCTAAGATTCTTCCTTTGAATTTCTAAATAGAGCTTATTCATACTGCTTATTTGTGCCATCTTCTTTGTCCCATTTCTGCTTGATCATTGTGCTTATGCTAGTACTTATTTGCTTATTCCTTAAGCTTTTCTGTGCTTTTCTTGTTTAAATGTGCTTATATAAGTGGTTTAAGGTTCTGTGAAAGGTTGGTGCTCATTAGTGCTTATTTGCTTATAATTTAGTGCTTATTAAACTGCTTATTTGTTCCAAAAGTGCTTAGTAGGGTTTCAAATTAAGAAATTTTATTTTTCCTAGGTTTTTAATAATATTTTAGATTTCCCTGAAAAATTTCATAATTTTCTTAAGTCATTTACTATTTATTTTAATTAAAACTAGTTTTAAAGTATTTTTAAATCCTTTTTAATTAATAAAAATTTAATAAAAATCAAAAAAATATTTTTCAGTTCTAAAATTAGTTTTAGGTTATTTTATAATTCTAAAAATTAAATTTTTATTTTTCTAGTTTTATTTCATATTAAATAGTATTTTAGTTTATTTTAAATAGTTACAAATAGTTTTTAATTAATAATAATTAAATAAAAAGTTAAAATAATATTTTTCTTTTTCCTAAAATTTTCTTTTGTCATTTAAAACGTAGAAAAATCATTTTCACACCCGTAGGATCATTATTGCTTTAAATTCACTTTTTATTTTGCGCGTTTACGTTTATTTTACGTTTTATTTACGTTTTTAGGTTTTAATTGCGCGCTTTACTTGCTTACGTGTTTATTTGAGCTTTTATTTCATTATCATTAGTGTAATTCTCATCACTATCACTTTTACCCCTTTTCTTTACACATTTTCGACACGATAATCGATTTTCCATTCACACCTTCACACGGACTACGACCTCGGGTTTTGCTTATTTCCTTAGTGTGGAAAACTAGAAGGGGGGTTGAATAGTTTTACGTCCGTTTTAAAATTAATGAAAATAAGTTTGATTTAAAAACTTCGATTCTAGTTTATGTGATTTCAAGACTTGTACTATATGAACAAGTATATATTACTAACTAACTAAGCTAATATAGTGTAAGTAAATAAGTAATGAAAGGAAAGAGTTAGAAAGATCAAACCACAACACAAGGATTTATAGTGGTTCGGCTACAAGGTCACCTTCCATGTTCCTTCTACACAACTTCTTCTCCCTACACAACTTCTACTTCTCCTAAACTACTTATTACAAGCACAACACAACTATACAAATAATGTACACAATATACACAACTACACTACAATACTTCTTGAACTTTTGTTGTTGAGGAGTATTCTTCTTTTGCACTTTGGATGAGGATGGATGTGAAGGGATTGAATCACTTGAAACAAGGATTAGTAATCTAATGATCAAAGGGTTTTGGAATGTGTTTAGAAAAATTTAGATCTGAAAATTTTCGTGCAAAAGGTGAGGAAAATACCAAATTTAAGGTGGTATTTATAGGGGAAAAATTCTGACAAAATCTGACACAGGAGCGTGCCGGTCCCCTTAATTGTGGCCGGCCACCTTAAAATTAAGGGGGCCGCCCAGCTCTAACGGCCAGAAAGTTTGTCTTTTTGTGGGGAAAGTTTATTTGGTGAAAAACTAACTAATTTTGGTTAAAAATTTGAATTCATATATTTAGTATGATTAAAACATTTTTCTTTATTACCAAAAGTGTTTTTCAAAAATATATAATATGTTTATATAATTAAATAAACTTTGTAATAATTAATTAAATACCCCTTTGATCATGAGATGGATTAAGCACTTGTTTATTCATACCTTAAGTGATTAAGTTGGATATAATCATATAAACTAGCTTAATACTTGTTTACGTAGTAATCTTACGTTTAATGATTTTACATTTTGTGATCGTCAAAACGTAGAAATATCGAAAAATATAAATAATGTTTTTATGCATTATTTATGTCAACAATCTCCCCCTTTTTGATGATTACAAAATCTAAACTCATTAAGCGAAAATTAGTATTTATACAAGTATTATTGTGAGTTTATATCAATTCTCCCCCTTTTTGTGAGCATCAAAAAGGTTATCCCGATTTACTTGGAGCTCCCCCTTGACGTATACTCCCCCTCGTTTTGAGGTCATAAAGGAATCGAGATATGGAATTCTTGCAA
>LBNU01011097.1:40749-55581 GCA_014162995.1 Artemisia annua
AGAAGCTCTTCTGGGAATTCAACATTGGCCTAAAAGACGAAGGCTCGGCTATACACATAGACTTCATCTAAAGTCGAGTGAAAATGTGAAGAACTCACAGCGTATTGTTGCTGTATTGGAGATCTTGGAAGAGAAGAAATTCGACTACGCCTTCATGAAAGAAATAATCGTTAAGAGAACAGATGAGAAGAAGTACAAGTTTTGTGACGCAGACTTCCCTGATTTGAACCTGAACGACATTGAAGATATGTATCTATTGAAAGTTCAAGGAAAGCTACTGAACTTTGAACAAGACACACAGTACAACTTCATCGCATCTCTCCTACTTCACATCAGACGATTAATTGTTCAAGAAAGGGTGGAAGATCTTCAGCTGGGAGTAGAAAGTTATCAGAACACCATCAACCTTACTGAACCACAACTTCTGATTCCTGAAATCACTGGGATGTCACAATACTCTCTCATACAACAACCAGCATTTGGAATCACATACCTCAACAGCAAAAACAACATTCATTTCATGCGGTTCGATGAGATTCCTAAGTTTTGTGATGTCACACTTCAACGAGTTCGTAATGGGCTAGCAGAAAGGTTGGAGGATGAAAAGAAAAGGCTGAAAGAGGGAAGACAAACAAGGTGGAAAGCTAATGGACGGCGAATGATCAGAAACTTTGTCCATACAATTGAAGAAAGGCTATATCGACGACAACAGATTAGAAGGTTGGAAAGCTATATTGGTGTTCGACCATCGTTTCCGGTCTTGACATTTCGCCGACTTGATCCAAAGTTCACAGTCTTCGATGCTTAGCTCCGCTCCCATACTTCTGGTACAAAAAATTTCAATATGTTTCTAATATTGTTTGATTTGTAATTATTAAGGCTTGTGCACAGATAACAGTGTACAACCCGCACTTTGTAATGAAAGTACCCTGTGGTACGCATCAGTGCCACAATCCTAATATAAGGAGCGAAAGCTTCTTACTTTTGAGTAGATTTAATCAAACCTTTCAGTATTTTTCAAATCTGCTCAAAAGACAAGTACTACACCTCAATAAGTAATCACTTGTTGAGGGGGAATACTTGAATCAAAACATCGTTCTTAAATCTTCAAATCTTGTTGATAGCTCCCCATAAGACTCAAAAAGGCATATTTTAATCAAAACCATTTACAAAAACAACATTGATATGCTATTTTTGAGGGGGAGAAAAAGAAAGTGATTAAAATATGATAACAAAAAGTCTTATCTCGTACGAGCTCGACTCAGAATTGACCCACGAATTGACGAAACAACAAATGTCTGAATTCGAAAGGATTTATCCGAGTAGAAAGTACCGTTTCGAGAAACTCTTTCTAGTTGTTTACTTTGACGGGTCTAACTTCCTTTTAGGAATGTTAACAACATCAAGTTAGTTATTAGGGCTAGTTATCACCTAAAAGCTGATAATGCATCCCTTTAACTAAGCAACGTAAACGTGTCCCTCGGGTACATGACTATTAAGAGTGGATCAATTCAAAAAGTGCCAACTCTTTCCACATATGCAAATTTCTGAAAATAATCATGAGCATATGTTGAGGGGGAGTATTTCATATAAAATCCAAAACCTCAAAGTGTTAACAAAAAGTTTTACACTCTTACACACTTTGAGAGATTTTCAATGATTTGGTTTAAAGGCATCAATAGGATAGTTATGGAGTTACAAGGTGACTAAGGATAGGAAAAACCGTCCTATGATCCGCCTAAACCGGAGGGATCTACCCAAGGACATCACCAATAGTTAGAAATTAGAAGTCCTTAGGTATGATATAACAAAAGGAGAAAAGAATGAAAGGAGAAAGAAGGGGTTGAAGAATTAAAAAGAAAATGAATGAAAAGGGTGAAAAGAAATAGCCCTCCATTTTATCAACCATAGGTCAGACACCGGGTTCAATTCATATGCTACTGGTCGTTGCTAAGGCGACACCGGTATTGAAGATAAAAGACGTCATGGACCCAGTGACGCAATGCACCTAAACCTTCTTAGCCACTCAGGCATCTCTCAAAAGATGTTTGTTTCATTCTCACGGGGAACCAGTGTAATCTATCGATCGTCTATTAGAGATGGTTGATATTGAAACAGGAGGCCCTCTGCTCCATGCCTCCGCATAGGAAACCAAATGTGCACTTATCGAGTCTAGAGCCACGAGATAACATAAAAGATCTCTTAGGAACACAAAAATCTTCTACACTAAGTGTCTTGCATCATTGGACACTAAGTGTAAATTATCGAGTCCTTCGCAGATCTTAGCAATCTGCCTTGAACGTTTATGAGGGATTTACTTAGGTATTTCTCGAATGATTGAACGGAAATCCTGCCAGGGTCAACATCAAACAGCCCTGACAGTAGGTCACTTCGGTGATTCCTTGTGGATTATGCTTAGTGTGTTTGATGGTTTCAAACGGTCTACAGTCGTGGGGTGATCTCCAGCGACTCACCTAATCGTGGGTGTGCGTATGCATGTCTGTGTAAGCCCTCCAGGGGGTATCCGATTAGGAACGGCCTTGGTAAGGATTAGAAGGAGTCTTCACACTATGCTGTTGACGAATTCTAACTCCAAACTTGTAATTACCGGATGTTTTATTGCTAATTGTTTTCATTTCAGGTACAACAACCATGCTGAACACCAGCTTCCACATGCTCATACTTACATCTCAGAAAGCTCTCATAAAAGATCGAAGCAACATGAATGCCAAAGGTAGATTCCATGCCAAAAGAATCTACAAAGTGATAAAGACAAACGATCTTAAGTGCAACACCGTCTAAAGAAGGATTCTACGTCAACACAAAGAATCTTCACATATGAAAAGAGAGCTCCTCACTTATGAAAGTGTCAACCGTCTAAGATGTATGAGCATGTCGGAATGATGCAGATCCACTGGAGTCAAAGAAGGTGTCGAATGGCAGATTACTACATCAGATTGATCACTATCACATCAACGACAAAGAACAATGAACAACCATTCTATCTGGGGAGATTGATAAGAACTAAGAACGATGAATCATTTCTACATAATCATCTTTGAGGACGTCTAACAAAAGCCATGAATGCCACAACAAAAGTCAAAGTACCAAGACGTCCAACAACCTCAAATGACCGTGACTGAACATCACTTCTTCAACAACCGATCCTTAGGGGGAGATTGTTAGAACCTAAGTTTTCTCCATTTTAGTCAAGTCTCGGTTATTTCAACATTTGTAATAGGTTGCTATGATTATTGATTATGTAAACATTTAGGATGAGTCCAATACTCGTCCAATGGGCCTAAAGCCCACTCGTTTAGAATAAGGAAGGATAAAGGGATGTTGCCCTAGCTCCTCTCCTATAAATAGGAATGCATGTAATCATTTCTATTTGTTGGTTATTTTAATACACTAAAGAAACTCTTGCACTTTTATTCTTCATATTTGTTATAATCAACCAAACTCTATTTCTCATCTCATTTCTACCAAATCTATACTTGTGTTTACAATATGGTGACCTAACACCAAGAGGACGAGATATTGAACGATCAGCAAGCTCTAGAGTCATGCATGTAGGAATAAGATCCGGAAGAGAAAGTTTCTTCCATACTGAATGAGGCATCAGGTTGATGCTTGCACCAAGATCGGCCAAGGCATAGCATTCAACCATTCCCGGAAATACACAAGGTATTAGAAACTTTCCAGGATCTCCAAGCTTTTCAGGAAGCTTTTTTAATAGAACTGCTGAGCAGTTCTCGTTCAGTGGAGTTTTTGTCATTTCAAACAGTTTTTCCTTGTTGCTTAACAAGTGTTTGATTGTTGATGCAAACTTGGGCATCAGAATGATAGCATCCGCAAAGCTTATGTCAAAATGTAATTCTTTAAAGATTTGAAAGAATTTATCCATTTGTTGACTAGCCTTTTCGCGGAGCTTTTGCTCATTTAAACGTGATGGGTAAGGAATAGAAGTTTTGGATTTAGGGTTTTCAACCGGGATTTCATGTGGTTCAAAAACAACTCCTGGTTTGGGTTTCGGGACAACTTGAGGGTGGACGTCATTGGTACCTCCGTTATTAGTAGGAGATACCTTGTCCTTTGTCACCTCATGTTCACTTTCCACTACCTTGGAAGGAGGAGAAGAATAGGTAGTAGGAATAGTGGGTCCATCATATGAAACACCACTTCTGGTTGTGATCGCCTTTGCATCGCCCCTCGGATTAGCGACCGTGTTGCTAGGTAAAGTACCTGAGCCCGAGGGTCGATCATTTAAAGACTTCTTGATCTCAGAGATCTGGCTAACCAACAACCTGTTTGTTTCTTCCTGAGTTTTCATGAACTGCTTTAACAACTCATTAGATGATGGTTGTGGAGCTGGGAGAATGGATTGAGGTTGATTAGGGAAATTTTGGATTCGGTTATTTTGATTATAACCTTGATGTTGGAAATTCCCTTGATTTGGATTACCATTTCCCTGAAAATGATTTCCTGGGTTGAAATTGTTTCTGTTAAAGTTTCCTTGGTTTTGGAAACCTTGGTTTTGTCCTGGATTGAAATTCCCTTGGTTTTGATAACCTTGGTTCATTCGAGGTTGGTTTTGGTTCCGGTTTTGCAAATTCTGGTTTTTGTTGAAACCGGGTGGTCCTTGATAATTGTTAGCACGGTAACTTGGTTCAATTTGAGGACGGTATTGATTACCTCCTTGATTTGAAGTACCGGCTATAGCATTGGCTTCAAAAGTACTACCATCGGTGGCAGTACAGTTGTAGTATGCATGAGGGCCACCACAAGTGATACANTGGATTGAAATTCCCTTGGTTTTGATAACCTTGGTTCATTCGAGGTTGGTTTTGGTTCCGGTTTTGCAAATTCTGGTTTTTGTTGAAACCGGGTGGTCCTTGATAATTGTTAGCACGGTAACTTGGTTCAATTTGAGGACGGTATTGATTACCTCCTTGATTTGAAGTACCGGCTATAGCATTGGCTTCAAAAGTACTACCATCGGTGGCAGTACAGTTGTAGTATGCATGAGGGCCACCACAAGTGATACAGACTTCCACTTTCTTCACTTCAACATGTGAAGGATTTTGTGTGAAAGTGACTTTCTTTGGTTTGAGAGAACCAAAGCTTGAATAGCATCTGTGAGTTTGTCAATCTTAGCATCGGCTCTAGAAGTACTCATATGAGATGAAGTAGAAAGACCGACACTAGCATGAAATTGATATGGCTTAGCTCGTGCAGAGCGGACCTGAGACTTGTTTTCAATTATTGCTAAAGCTTCTTTTGTGGTTTTGCTCAAAAAATTACCTCCCGCGGAGGCATTAAGAGAGTCTTGGTCAGTTTGGCTTAAACCATTATAGAAAGTGTCCATTTGCATTAACTCGGTAAAACCATGATGCGGACATTTACGGAGCAATTCTTTGTAACGATCCCATGCCTCACCAAATGATTCATCAAATCTTTGTGTGAATTTCATGATCTCATTTTTAAGACTTGTGGTTCTGTGGGGAGGATAGAATTCGTTCACAAACTTTGTAACTAAATCTTCCCATGTTTCAATCGAACGAGGGGGTTGTTTTTCAAGCCAAATCCGGGCTTGTCCCTCGAGGGAAAATGGGAATAGAAGAAGTTTGATTGCTTCATGTGGGACATTTTTGTATTTGATGGTAGATGCGATCTTATTAAACCATCGAATATGAGCATGAGGATCGTCCCTCTCAAAACCATAGAATTGGCTTTGGGTTACAAGATTCAGTAACCCGGTTTTGAGCTCGAAAGTGTCAGCCACGATGGCTGGAACAACAATGGCATCTCCATAGCCCTCAATGGGTGCCTGGAGAAGCTCATTCATTGGACGGTCTTCTATCATGATGACAGGGGTTTTGGGTTCAGTACGTATCTCAGATACGACTGATGGAGCAGAACGTCTACGACGTCTTCGAGGTATGTTTACAAGCTTACGGAGAGGGCTTGATGACCTAGAAGAACGAGTGCGCATGCACTAAGACGAGTCTAAGAATCCTTTGAGTGATGGAAACTTAGACTAGGTAAGAAGAATCTTTTTTAGGTTTTTGTGTTCGTTGAAAACTGAAATTAAAATGTTTTTGGTTATCGATCAGTCAAACGAATTAACTTCACGATAATTTTGGTTTTTATATGAAAATAAGAGAATATGGACAAAAGATGGTAAATATACAATGGATGTATATTCAAAACTCACTAATACTTCAATTCGTTGTACGCAGCAACCTCCCCGGCAGCGGCGCCAAAATTTGATTGGTCCTCAACGGTCAGGTTATATTAGTCAACCACTTGTGAATGGTCAACCATATAAGTCAAACTTATCAAGGGCGCAATGCAATTACACCAAAGGAGTACAGAATATCCCCGGGTCGTTTTAATCCCAATGAGGTGTGAAATCTGTAATAAAACGAATCTGTGATCAGGAATATTGAACAGAAAAGGGTGATGAATGTTTACACTAATGAAATATAAGTGATTATAGCTTAAACAGACTATATCAATAAATACGTGAAATCAGATTATCCAAAAACGTAAGAGAACTTAAAAACGTACGTTCAGGTTCAAATAAACGTAAACGTACAAAACAAAAGATCGAATTATAACTATAGAGGAATTTGCATGTCTTAGCGACTTAAATGCAAATTAAATAAACTTAAAATATTTATTTTTAATATAAAAACTTATTAAAAAGATAAGAAAACCTAAAAACCTAAAACGCGTACGTTTACGTAACAATTACGTAACCGTAACAAAATAAAAAGTGAAATATGATCAATACAAATCCCACGAATGTGAAATTTATATTTTTGGGATCCTAATAATAAAAGAAAATTATTTAAAAATTAAAATTAATTATTAAACTATTTATTTAATTATTATTAATTAAAAACTATTTTTAACTATTTAATAATACACTAAAATACAATTAAATATGAATTTAAGCTAAATAAATGAAATTTTAACTTTGAAAAATCTAAAATATTATAAAACTTATTTTAAAACTGAAAATATAATTATTACACTATTTATGTATTTATTATTAATTAATTACTATTTATTTATTATTAAAACTATTATTGATTTTTAATAAATACTAAACAAACAAGGAAAATTCTGAAACTTTTTCTAAAAATACACTAAGATGGCAGGAGTCTAGGAAAAATATAAAAAAGCTAGGTTGTTAACAAAAATAAGCAAATGACTTAAGCTAATAAGACTAAATAAGCACTTATTCTAATTTTTATTTCTTTTTGTGGTTTTTCTTTTACAAAACTATTATACTACTGTAAATAACAAAGTTTAATAAAGACAAAAAGTTTAAAACTTAAAAATAAGCAGAAATGAGCTTATGAGCTTATGGCAGTGAAGCTTTTGGCTTCACAGTAGAAATTTAAGCTTGAATAAGCTTAACACTGAGAACCAAAGGAAAATACTATGTATATAAGTTATATGAACAAGTATGAACAAGGTTGATCACTGGAATTCACTAACAAGCTTGTTACAAGCTTATAAGCAAATCCAATAAATACTCAGATCCAAACAACCCTAACAGTCAAATGTTTGGTCAATTTAAGCTTATTAAATAAGCTTAAAAGGCCAAGGTATGAACTGGAGTAGTGAGTTGAGCTGGAAAGGTTTCCAAAAAGCCAAATCTCACCAAGTGGGGTCCATTGGTGAGCTTTTTAGGAGCTTATGAAAAAGCTTTAAACTCACTGAGAAGCTCAATGCTCACAGATATGGGACAAAGAATAAGCCACAAGCAGCCCTATTAGATGAGCTTGAAAATGAAAAGTGAGCTAAAAGACCTTTAGTTTGGTTGCTTAGCTTTAGGAAAAGCCAATTTTCACAAGCTGAGGCTTAGTAATGAGCTTATTGTGGGCTTAAGAAAATTGCCTCACTACACTGATGAGTCAGTGTAGTAGGTGAAATTGAGCAACATTAAGCATATAATAAGCAGACCAAATAAGCACAAAAATAGAAAATAAGAACATGCAGATAAAGCTAGCTGGTTAGACTTATAAATTCAACAAATATCTTAAACTAACAAGCCTTTATGAACAAGCTGTGAGCTTATGAAAGTAGATATCACAACTGTGCACAGGGCATTTTCTCAGAAAAGTGCTAAAAGTTAAGCACTAATTAAGCTATTTAACTACCTTAATAAAAATTATCAAAAATACTACACTGAAGATTAGCAACAAGATATTAATCCCTTAAAAGCACACAAGCTAATTCCTAATATTAAGATAAGTAGAAATTCTACTAGTTTATTCAAAAATTTATTCTATGAACTTTTGACTTTTTTACTATATACTACAAAGTTGACTTTGGTGACTTTTGGATTGAATCTACTTACTGAATATGATGTATTATGCTATATTAAGATTAGATTAAGTAATTATAACAACTAACAAACATGATAGCATGATTATGGAACATAGAAATCCAACACACAATGAACAAGATAAGATTAAAGGCTATATTGACTTTTACACAAATAGCAGCTGGATTTTATTGTTTAACTGACCTATTAGGACCTTAAGTGATGTATTAGAATCAAAGTTACCAACAATTGCACCTTGTGTTACAGTCTACACAGTTAAGCCAAACACACCTTTCAAAACACTTTAACTGGATTATCAAAGCAAATGATGGATTTAAACTTCAATACTGATTTCAGACCTTATATTATGATGTAATAAGCCAAGTTAAGCACATAAATAAAATCTAAACACCAAATACCTAAGATTCTATTTAATGTTGTTTTAACTGTGAACATGAACAAATAAGCAACTAAGAAATCCAATGAACAAACAACTACTATTAAACTATAATCCTACTAAACTACACCCAAGAAGCATAAATCAGCAAAGATAAGCAGTCTTAAAGACTTGTACAGTGAAATGCATAAATTAAGAAATAAACTTACAACAAGCATCCAAGCATAGACTGAGTACCAAGAACCATAAACCACACCTATAACCTCCCAAGAAGCTCTAAACCAAAGGCAATCCAGTATACACCCTGTTCCAAGCTTTCTTCATGATTTCCACTGATTTTTTATTTTTCTCACTATTTTTGTATATTTTTATGTATTTTTTTATTTCTAAGTAATATTGTTTCTTTATCTTTCTAATAGCTTTCAGAAGCTATGTAAGGAGCTTACATGAGCTTAAAAGTCCAAATACACCACTATAAACAACATTTCACTAATCATGAGATTTGAACAAGAATTTAGCATAAACTGTAATTCAAGCTTAACACTGCAATTATAGATGGTAAAAGATTTATTATACACTGAAACACTTAACAAAAGTACTTGAAAGCTTACATTAACATTGGAATTTTAAAGACAATTAAAACGACATTAAGAAAACTAAATTATTCTACATATCTTCACACACTGCTTCATTCTTCTTCTTTATAGACTTTTGGGACTTCCATTTGGTTTCTGAACATTTCCCATCAATTTTTATGACCATGCCATTCAAACAACTTTTGGCGCCAAAAGTCATAAGGGTAGCTTGGAGCAGTTTAAGGGCAATTAATGGGTTTTGGAGGTTTGTAGATGTGGAGGAGACAAGGAAAATAATAAGTTATGGAGTGGTGGTGAGGTGTAAAGCAAAACCAGGGGTGTGAGTGAGGATGGAGTGTAGATTGGTGGAGATGCATTTATTGTGGAGTGGGTTGGTGTGATGAGGTGTAGAGGGTGAGGTGGAGGTAGACAGGTGGTGGTGATGAGGTGGTGAAACCATGGTGGTTTCTGGTTTGCAGGGGTGGAAGAGAAGGAGGAGCAGTGGAGGTGGTTTGGGATGGGAGGTCAACGGGTCAAACCCCGTTTATTATAAAGGGGGTGTTTTTTTTTGGGCTTTTGGACTGGGCCTAGGGAAAAAGGGGGGGTGTTGGGTTTTTTGTTTATTGGGTTTGGATTTTGGGTTTAGTAATAAATAAGTAAGGGCTGGTTTGGTTTTGTAGAAATAAGCCCAAGGACTAATTGTGTATTTTCTGAATTCTTGAGGGACCTGAATTGTAATTTCCACAAAGTTATCATAAGGACCAATTATGCCATACAAGAATAGTACAAGGGTAATTTTTGATAATTTCCAATTTTTAAATACCCAGGGACTATTTTTGCCAAATTTGAAACTTGAGGGGCCTTTTCTGCCAATTGATGAAAACTTTTATCCAGGGACTAAAAATGAATAAGTTTGATTTCCCATGGACTAATATTGACTTTTCATTCATTTTAAACCCTCAAGGACTAGTTTTGCCAAAGTGTGAAACTTCAGGGGCCTATTTTGCCATTTTTCAAACTTGAGGGACCAAAGTTGTCATTTTGCAATTTTTGACTTTAAAGGACTTCTTTTGACAACTTGTGAATCCCAAAGGACCTTTGATGATATTTTTCATGTTTTGAATAACCAGGGACTAGTTTTGCCATTTTATCAAAGTTCAGGGACTGAAACTGCCAATTATGCAAACTTGACTGTTTTTCATCAGTTTTCAATCCTTTTGTATCTGAAACACATAAAAACACAATTCAAAGATATTTTATGTATTTTGTGGTATTTCTGTGTGTTTTCAGATGTTTTTGCAGTTTAAATGTGACAGAAATGATGAGTATTTGCACACTCATCAGTACTCATGGCAAGGTTGTGTTCCCAACTGTGTGAAGCCATTGTTGTAAATGGAAATGTAGCACAGTTGGTATAGCACTTGCTATGGAGAGGTTATGGGTTCCTAGTGAAGCCACTAATCTATCTCATCATGGTTATTGTGGTGGCAGGTTGAATGATCATGATGGGTAGATAAGGTGGAAATGTAGCTAGATGGTATTTGGTGCATTTAAAGGTGAATATTGGTTGCTGCAGCATGCTTGCGAATGTTGGTTCTTGGCTGCAGAAGGAATGGAAATGAAGAATGTCTTATTACAAGTTCTTATGGTCATGGTTCAATGTTTCTGGTTGTATGAGATAACAAGTGATATCTGTTGTAATGTTCCTTACTAAGATCTATTGGCCTGTCTATAGTTCTGTATTTGATTGTATGAGGTTTGTGTGTTTAATAAAATATGTTCACCTTTGCACAAAAAAAAACACTTGGATTCAATAGGCTATAAATCACTTACTCTTGTAAATTATGACTTGAAACTGAAGTGGCAGATGGTCCTAAACGTTAACCTGAGTCTCCCATTTGACCAAAACATAAAACCTTCATTTAGAGCACCTACTAGTTGAAATACTTTTGTATGTCTAGATTTGAACACTTTTGGAGTTGTGTCTAAATGGTCGAGTTAAAGTCATTAATAAAATCTACAAAAATTCTAGAACACACCTTAGACCTGGTGTATTGACATATTTGAAGGGCTTGGTCAGTAGCCAAGNTGGCTCTGTATCTTGGGGTTCTAATAGTTCATAGGTGCTCTTTTGCAGAACATTTCTGTTATAGGCCTTTGTTAGGTAATAATATAGATGGTTGGGTAAAGGGCAACCTATATTCTATTATAGAAACCATAAAGTGAGTTCCCATCTTTGTAGGGTAAAGTGAACAGGTGTTGTGGTGCATGTTTCTAGGAATTGCGAGGTGTGTAAGATGAACCTACATGGTCCTAGATATGCACTACTAAGGAGGTAAGGGTTGGTACTCATGGCAAGGTTGTGTTCCCAACTGTGTGAAGCCATTGTTGTAAATGGAAATGTAGCACAGTTGGTATATCACTTGCTATGAAGAGGTTATGGGTTCCTAGTGAAGCCACTAATCTATCTCATCATGGTTATTGTGGTGGCAGGTTGAATGATCATGATGGGTAGATAAGGTGGAAATGTGGCTAGATGGTATTTGGTGCATTTAAAGGTGAATATTGGTTGATGCAGCATGCTTGTAAATGTTGGTTCTTGGCTGCAGAAGGAATGGAAATGAAGAATGTCTGATTACAAGTTCTTATGGTCATGGTTCAATGTTTCTGGTTGTATGAGATAACAAGTGATATCTGTTGTAATGTTCCTTACTAAGATCTATAGGCCTGTCTATAGTTCTGTATTTAATTGTATGAGGTTTGTGTGTTTAATAAAATATGTTCACCTTTGTAACAAAAAAAACACTTGGATTCAATAGGCTATAAATCACTCACTCTTGTAAATTATGACTTGAATTTGAAGTGGTAGATGGTCCTAAATGTTAACTTGAGTCTCCCATTTGACCAAAACATAAAACCTTCATTTAGAGCACCTGCTAGTTGAAATACTTTTGTATGTCTAGATTTGAACACTTTTGGAGTTGTGTCTAAATGGTCGAGTTAAAGTCCTTAATAAAATCTACAAAAATTCTAGAACACACCTTAGACCTGGTGTATTGACATATTTGAAGGGCTTGGTCAGTAGCCAAGTTGAACTTGGTGAATCGGTCGTCCGAAGTGATATTAAAAACGGGGCAAATTTGTATTTTTAAGTATATAAGTATAAAGTGTTAAATAACGACGAAACTATTTTTTTTTACTTATTTTTTTTAACAACGGAATTTTTTTCTTTTGCTTATTAATATTCGTCGTCGAGTCCGAGCATATCGTTAAGAGTCTAATAAGTGTCACATTACTTATTTTTGGTCGTTGGTAGAGGCACATGATCGCTGGGTTCCTAGGTCGCTCTTTGTCAAGCCATTCTAGTACTCGTATTCTACCTTTTTAAGGTGAGTTTCTCATATCCTCTTTTTACGGTTTTTAATATATTTTGGGGGTAAATAGCAAGATTAGTATATTTTTACTTGAACTTATGATTTATTGAAATATTTGATTTATTTGAACCTTTGGCATATTTTGAACTCTTGTGACTTGTTTAGAACCTTTTGGCATATTTTAAACAATTTCACTACTAGGAAGCGGCGCCAAAAACTTGATGTGTCATTTAGTATAGGTAATTATATTATCAAGGTTTACTATTTATATTTTGCCAACTTTACCTATTAACTAACACTAACGGGTAGTGTACCCGATCCATTGTAGGTTCGTTGGTAAGTAGGGCGTCAATCACTAAGATTGGACGTTAACACTTAATCTATAGTATTCTAATTATCTAAATTAACCTAATTAAATCCTAAACTAACGCAATAGGAGGGTTTTTAGCCTGAGAGAATGGAATGAGTTTTGGTTTAATCTAAGCTAATGAGACTAATAACGCACACAAGTAGACAACGATAGAGAAGGGGTCAAGCTATTATGTAAGGAAAACGTATTAACCAAGCTATTAGATAAAATGCAAGATTTGTCTATGTGTGCAATGGTTGTACTACTTTCGTTGGTGTTTTTACTATCGAAAGCTAGGTGAGTCTTCTCCCTAAGCTCGAGGCTTATGAGTCGGTAAATCTTGTCACCATTAACCAAGCCCGCATAATGCACTACACAATTGATTATAATCTATCTCGGCTACGATATCACGACTAAGGCGACCAACGAGGCTTTCACTAACTTATGGCTTAATGGGATATCTATACACTAGTAGCCTATTATCCACTTAACTACTAAAGGAAACAGGACCTATTTAAATATAGCCTAAGATGCTCTTAGTCTATGATTCACTTAACCAAAACTAGAAACAAGATGTTCTAATAGTACTAGTGATCTAGTCATATAGTTAATTTCTATGAGTATCTATCCTGAACCGAGCTTATTATCCACTTAACATTTATTACCGCAATAGTGAAAAAAGACTTTATCTATAGGCCTAAACCTATTATCCACTTAAAACAATTCCAAATAACAATGACACGACTTTATTTACAGACTGTTAGGTTTTCTATATATAGTCTTCTGAAAACAGGTCGATACATATAGGTATTAGCCCATAATCTCTGTATGAAGTGATAAACAATAATCAAAAGAGTAAACAACGGATATAAACAAATCAAAACATTAAATCTTCATTAACTTGGCTAATACATATAGGTATTAGTCCATAATCTCTGTAACAGTACACGATAACATATTTGGAACGATTAAATAAAGTTCATAAGGAACACAATATGCTAACTGAACGAGTAATGTGAATTATATTGATTACAAGAGTTTCATATGGAATGAACGAACTTGCAGGACCTTCCGATCTTCTAAAATCATCTTTGAGTCGTACTTGGTGGTTAAAAGCTCTCTGAAAACCGAATGTTAGGTTTTCTATATATAGTCTTGTGAAAACAGGTCAATACGGCTTATTGATGAAACCAATACGGCCTATTGAGGTAACTTAGCGTAGGGTCAACGATTATAATATTCTAAAATATTCACCAACTACCATCCAATACGATGTACCGTTACACATAGATACGGCGTATTGGAGTCTTCCCGTCATGGATGTCTTGTGAAGTTAGGGCTTGGATACGTCGTATTTGTAGAAGTGAATACGGCATATTGATACCAAAACGTGCTTGTTCTTATTGTTGACCAAAATTTCATATACGGCGTATTATAGAAGTGAATACAGCGTATGCATCAAAGTCAGACAATAGTCTGGAATTCTTCTAAGTCTAGTGATACGGCATATATATCTAGAATGATATGGCGTATTGGTGTCAGATTCAATTGACTTCTTGAACTTTATCAATTTAGCTCCAAAACACATACTTTATGCTAACTTTCACCAATTGTTCGATAGTACAGAGATTTACAGAAATATACGATAAAGTACCAATTCATATATAAAATGATATAAAACGGGCAATATAATCAGGATAAATAATGCTATAAATTAGTCGTTATTTGATGTCATCAACTGGATAATAACATCTAGAGGATTGATATATATATATATATAAATATATATATAT